>JAYJMB010006238.1:0-11223 GCA_036873735.1 Pouteria campechiana | reverse complement strand
AAATTAGGGGAGACTCTGTCGGAATTTCCTCTGAATTTACCACTAGTAACGCTCCAGGAAGGAGGGGCGTTACAATTTTTTCCTACTTATTGAGTTGTCCGGACTCACACCTTCTTATTCTATTTTTTTAGTTGATAGGACAGGTAAAGAATCCCAATTGTGGATTACGACTAGTAATCCAAACTTGAAGACATTTTGATTATGAAATGGTAAATTGGGATTGGCATCCCTTCATATTATATCTTTATAAATTAAAATTTTAATTAAATTTCTATAATGAGATTAGAATAATGTATATTTTATAGCATGGGCATGTCATAGTGATTAATTGTAATTTTAGTTGTGTGATTGCTATCATGATCTATTTCGGTCTTGGGATAGAGCTAAGGGTGTGGATGTGAGTTGTTGTTAATCTTAATTATTTTATGATTATTAAATTTAGTTTTTATATATTAAATGTATGTACTCTAGGTGTAGACCCTGATAATTTAGGGTAGACTGTCATATTTTCAACAGAAATTGCATAAAAATGGGAAATTATTAGGAAAATTGTAACATCCCGCATTGGCCTTGGTAGTGCGTAGTGAAAATACATAAGGTGGGAGTGCAGGGCATTACAATGGGCATTGACTTCATGGACCCATTCCTACCATCCAATGGGAACACTTACATTTTGCGTGTTGTTGATTATGTGTCCAAGTGGAGTGAGGCAATTTCTATTGGTCCTGTAGGTTAAGCTAAAACCCAAGAGAGGAGGGGTGAATTAGGTACAAAAAGAAATATTTCTCAACCCCTTTAGGATTACTTTTCCCTCTAGCAACTAATCACTTGAACAAAAAATAAATAAGACAATGATTTTTATAGTGGTTCGAGTAAACACTCTACTTTACTCTTCTAAGATCACTTTTCTCTTAGTGCCTTGGGTTCCACTGTTCCTAATAGTAGAAATATAATAGAGTCCTCAACACTCTTCTAGATTATAGCTCTAGTGGGCATAAACAAGTGTCCCCAACACTCTTCTAGATTCCAGCCCAGTGGGCATAACCAAGTGTCCCGACACTTTTCTAGATTTTAACTCTAAGGGGCGATTAGAAATAGCTCTTGTTTGCACTCAGACAGTCACAACTCTTCTTGAGTTTAGTCATAACCATTATCTCAATCAACAAGAAATGAATATTAGAAGTTTAAGCACTAGGATTTTCTCAATAAGCACAGGGAAAGTTTTTTGAAAGTTGAATGTAGAAGTAAATGATTTTCCCAATGGTAGTTGAGTGCCTTCGAGGAAAGTTGAGAAAGGTTTGAATGCAAGGTTCTTGACCCTTGAAGGATTGTAGAAGGTTTAGCTCAAATTAGTAAATGCTCTCAAGAAGGCTTGAATGATTTTCTCAATTGCTTCGTCTGCTCCAATGATGCTTCATTTATAGCTACTCTGAATTCTAGTTGTTGGTAGTAGGTGAGCTTCATTAATCACAAAAGATAACCTAATTAGTGCATTTTGAATCTTCTAACTTCTGTTTATTCTTTGTATGTTGTAATGCCTATAGCGCCAACATTGGAGAAGATGATTTCAAGTTTCTTAAAAAGCTCTGGTCGAGATATTTTTACATTGGCTGCTACTTTCAATAATATAGAAATATTGTTATTAATGATAGGCGAAGACCAGCAATTCATTCTGACCATTACTAGTCTTTTACTTATGATAGACAAAGTATCTGTCCAGCTGTCTATCAAACAAATTTCCTTTATCTTTGTCTTTCATAAGTGATAGACAAATTATTCTTTCTATTGCTGCCAGACGAACTTCGCCATTCAAGCTCTTTGTCTATTGCACCGTAGAGGCATAAATGTCTTGTTTTCTCCATAGCTTCATCTATTGGGTTTGTCTGTTGTAAGTAACAGACAAAGTGTTAATTTGCCGATGGGTTTTCTTCACACCTTCGTCTAATGGAATTATTTCTCTAATTTGTCTATTAACAATAGACGATCGCTTATGAATCTCTTGCTTTACTCCTTGCTTTTTCTGCTTTGTTTGTTATCATCAGATGATCATTGGCTCACTTAAGATAGATGAAGTTTCTACTTTCCCATAAAATTCTTGCTTCTTTGCTTTGTCTATTGATGGCAGTCAAAGTCTTTTATTCTATTGAAAAGGTCTTCATGTCTTTCGCCTTTATCTGTTCTCACTTGATGACCATTGGCAAAAAACCACGGCTTGCTTATTGTAGTTTTGCATCATTAGGATATAGTTTTCCATTTTGACAGACGAATGGAAGCATCCGAGTCCTTTTCATTCATGCTTTGTCTGTTACTACAATTCATCTTTTGCTTCTTTACTTGCTCAAGCTTTTGTTGCCATGGAATATCCTTTTTGTGTTCATTCTTCTTTAAGACTTGTAACTTGATTCTGCATGCTAAAACTTGATGATAACCATTAGTACATAATCTTTAATCAAGTTTTGTTTGTCATCGAAATCATGCATTTATGTCAACAATTTCTACTAAAACTAATGATGCTAATCTTGTGCTTAAATTTCTAAAGAACAAGATTTTTACTAGGTTTGGCATTCCAAGAGAAATTATTAGTGATAGAGGTACTAATTTTTATAATAAGGTATTTGCAACACTATTGAAAATGTACAATATCACTCATCAAGTAGCAACACCATATCATCCACAAACTTGTGGACAAGTTGAAGTAAGCAACAAGCATATCAAGGTAATACAAGAGAGGACAATGAACACTTCAAGGAAAGATTGAGCAATGAAGTTGAATGATGCACTTTGGGCACATAGAATTGCTTATGAGACCCTAACTGGAATGAGTCCCTACAGGCTTGTGTTTGGTAAAGCATGGCATTTATCTATGGAGTTGAAGCACTGTGCATACTAGGAGATTAAAAAGTTGAATTTTAATTTACAATGAGGAAAGAAATTTCTGGTTGAATGAATTAGAGGAGTTGAGAGATGAAGCATATGAAAATGCAAAGATTTACAAGGAAAGAACAAAAAGATATCATAATCTAATCCTTCACAATAGAAGCATCAAAGCGGGGATGGAGGTTTTGCTTTATGACTCATGATTACATTTGTTTGTTTAAAAAATTGTGGTCTTGATGGGTTGGTCCATTTGTAGTAACATAAATATTTTCTCTTGGTGCTATGGAGTTGAAAATTTTGAAGACTGGAAATAAGTTCAAGGTCAATGGACATCGGATAAAAATATAAGTGAGAGATTTTGCTCCACCGCAAGGGGTTGGATTCATGGACTTTCAGAAGCAATAGACCATCATGCATCTTGCACAAACGTTAGATAAAGCACTTCTTAGGAGGCAACCCAAGTTTCTAAACTTTCTTTGTTTAGTTTCTTAACATTAGTTTAGTTGTTAATTTCATGCTTAGTTGATTTTCACTAGGATTAGTTTGATAATCATGCATGTTTTAATTAGTTTTATCATCACCTTATGTCTTAATGTTTGTTTTGTAGGTTTAGCAAATAAACCAGACACCAAAGATACAAGGGAGAAGGTTGTTTTCATCAAAAAGACAAAAGTGGAACAAGTGGACAGCAACTTGGGCACCATAGCCCATTGAAACATCACAATGCCACAAGTTCTAGTGAGTTGAGCACTGCAACACCTAGGTCAGGCACCATAGCGCCCAGATGAACATATAGGGTCTGATTTTTCCAATATATTAGGCACCACAGCTCCTAGATGGTTCACTCAAGGTCCATTTATCCAACAAGTTGGGCGCCAAGCACCCATGCCTACTTAGGCCATCTGATTCCACCCTAATCCAATTGCAAGTTGTTTGTGCTTGAGTTTCTTCCCCTCTTTTCTAATACCCTAAATTGACACTTCCATCCTCGCATTACAAAACCAAATCCAAACAACTTTAAACCTTCCATTCACCACTACATCCATCAAGATTCAAATTCATTGTACTCTCCTTTAACCAAAAATTTCCTTTAGTAGTTAGTTTTCAAGTTAGAAGTTGGGAACTTCTTGCAACAAGGATTTTAAAGTTTTCCTTCAATTGATTGTTACATTTACTTTGAACTAGAGTTTTGAAGGGATATCATGGAGCTTGCAAGAGAAGTTTGTGCAAATTTTGGCGAATAGGTTGTTCACATAAACTATTTGTGAAAAGTCTTGAGAGAGAACAATGGATTGTGTCTGAAGTGTTTGTAGAAAGTCTTAAAAGATTGATTGCTTTGATCGTTGGAAAGGTGATTGATAGTTGTCAATAAAATTGAACAGCAGTTGATAATTGGTTGAGTTGTGTGAAGAAATTTAGTGTTTGAAGAATGGCTCCAAAGAGACAAAGAATGTCATCCTAAAGTTCCTTAATAAACCCCACATTTGTTAGTGACAGAGCAATAGAAAGATTAAGAAATTCTATAGTTGGGAAGAATTGTATACAAGAGGGGTTTTAAAAACCCTTTAAGATCCTTCCATATTATCATTAGGGATCAGAGATGGGAAGAATTTACCAAGAAACTAGGTGCAACTCTTGTTCTTGTAATCAAATAATTTCATGCTACTATAAGAGAGCACCTAGGAATGAAGGCATTGGTGAGAGAGAAGTTAGTTCCATTTGATAAAAAGACAATCAATAGGATGTACCAACTTCCTAATCTTGAACAAGATGAATATTTTGCCTTGATGGAATGGGGACCTAACTATGAGGAGATTGTTGGGTTTCTTGCAAGGCTAGGAACTTAGTAGAAAAGGTCTGAAACTTCTATGCTCAGCTTTCCTGCATTAGGCCTAAAAATAGAAGAAAGAGTTTGGAATTATTTTATCTCTGCTAAGTTGGTCCCTACGAATCATTTCACTAAAGTGATGAAGGAGAAATTAGTGCTCAATTATGCTATTTAGACAGATCTCTCTATTGATATTGGCAAAGTAATTGAAGGATCTATGATGCATATTGTTTAGGGATTATCTCATAAAGGGGGTTTTGGACATCTATCCTTGATATATGACTTATGCTTGCAAGCAAGTGTGTTTACAAAGAAGGATGAAGCAATAAAAGAAAGAGAAGTCACTTCTCATGTGCCAATATCTTCTAAACTGAGCTCTCTTCATAGCCAAGTACTTCACAACAAAGAAGAACTGCATAATCTACCAGCATTAAATCAGAAATTTTGGACTTGTGCAATTAAATGTCCAATATGCAGAACATTTAGAATAGCAACAATAATGGTAGCACTCTGAATTGAAGATTTGATCAATTCTTGGTTAGGCAGGAGCAGCAGTTTGATTACATGGTGCAATTCAACACTACTCTGACAAATATGTTTTCCAACTATGCCATTAACTAAGGACAAAGCTAAGTTGTATTCCCTCAGCCTTTGACATTTTCCTTACTCACCAACTTATGAACTTGAGAAGAAGAAGATGATTGAGTACACTCCATTTAGAGAAGTCCTTCAACTTTCTTTTTTCTTTAACATTGAGGATAATTTTGTTTTAAGTTTAGGGGTATGGGTGTAAATTTCTTATGCTTTTCAGAGTTCTTGGTTTTGCTTTATGTTGTTTCATTGAAAAAAATGTGTGTTTTGATTTGTTTTCTTGAGCATTGATTAGGCTTGTTTGGTTGAGGCCAATGATAAGAATGTGATGAATAAATATAAGTTTTGAAAAATGGAAGATGTATGCTTAGTCTATGTGCTTGACTTGAATATTTATTTAGCTTTACTTAATATTCCTTATATATTTGAACACATAACCATGATTATTTAATCACTTGAGTACTGAGAGAAGATTTATGTGACTGTGTAGACATGACTTCATTGAACTCTAAAACTTGTTTTAATAATTATTCAAGTTAAAATTTTAGATGACATAGCACTAAGAAAATGATTTAGGCAATCTTTGATCCATTTGAGCCTTTCAAGCTAACCTAGTATATTATTGTCACTACTATCCCAGTTGAGTCTTAATGAAGGAATTACATACGCGAAGTATGTGATAGCCCACCATTCGATTTCTTTCTTCAACTAAGTCATCTTAATCCTATTGCGTTTGAAAATCATGCTTGACTTGTTAAGAGACATATGTTATTCACATGGTTGTTAGATAAGTAGAGAGAGCAAAAGAAGATAAGTTTGGGCGTGTTATAAAGAAGAATGCTAAAAGAAAAAAAATAGACAAAAAGCAAAGAATTAGAAAGGATTTACCATTCTATTAGGGGGATCACATCCCTAAGGAACTCAAAAGGAAACAAGTTTAGGGGTGTGGTAGTAATACAACCCATTAAATATATTAAAAAAAAGAGAAAAAGAGAAAGTCAAGTGAGTGACTTTCTCAAAAAGTTTTTTCAATTTATTTTGATTTTTAGTTTTTATTTTGCTTGAGGACTAGAAAAATATTAAGTTTGGGGTATTTAATAAGTGAATTTTATTCACTTATATTAAGTATCTTTTGAGCTTATTATTTGGTTGATTCTTGAGATTTTTATGTAGATCTTATGTGTGTTTGTGTGTTGTTTTTTAGGACATTAGAAGTTGTGGAAAAAAGGAGAAAAAAAAGAAAAAATAGAGAGGCAAAGGATTAATGCAATGGAGTTGGAAATGATGGAATACAAATTGCTGGAAACAAAGCGCCACAGTACCCAAGAGTTGCTAATTTAAGTGGACATTTGATAGAAGGTTGGGCATCTTAGCACTGGATGCTGCTAATTAGAGAATACATGGCCAAAGTGTTATCACCCCATTGCCTAGGTTGTTGATGGAGAAGTGCATTCAGATAGAGTGTTAGGTGCCATAGCACTCAGTCAATGCAAAAGTTTTGCTATTTTTAGTAAGTTAATTATTTATGAAAGTTACATATTAATCCAGATGGAGGTGAACTTAAAGCCTATTTTGGGGTTATAAAAGGAGGATTATGCAATAGATGGAGAGCTTTTTGATAAAGGAAGCAAGAGAGAAAGAGGGAAGGAAGAGAATCAAGTTCAGCATCACATTTAGAGTTCTTTTCTCTTTTTGCCAACAATTATGAAGATTGTCCCTTTTATTCTTCTCATGAACTAATTATCTATTTCTTAGGTTATGATGTAGCTCTCACAGATATTCTACGTCAATTAAGGACATTTGGTTATTCAATTCAATATTATCCTGTTTCATTCATTGTGTTTAACTCAATCGTTTGATTTATTTAACTACTTGATCACAAATTTTATGAATTGAATTGATTATCTGAAACATGGTTATGGTACATGCCTTATGCTAACTAGTATATTTGGTTCCTTAAAGTTCTTTAGATCTTAATAGATTTTTAATCTCAACAACACTACATGCCATAGGTAATATAATGGTTTAAAATACTTGATTTAAACCTGCATGCCTAATGGTAATAATCATATATTCGAGAGAACGAATGCAAGATAATGAATTGAAGACAATATCACAACGACATAGGATATAAGTGACTGGTGAAATCAGATCCCAAGAATCTTGCATTCTAAAAAGTTTCTCTTTCTTTATTCACCACTCTAGTCATTTTCTAATATATTTAGAATTAGATTTACTTAGTTTACGGTTTATCTTGTTGATTTTGGATTGGCTAATTAATAGTAACTAGGTTAATTTGAATTAGTTTGATTAATTCTCTATGGATCTGTAATAATCAAGGGTGTTAATTTAAGGATTTTGGTATTAAAGTATGATTTATTATGTTAAATTGTGGATTTCTATTAAAAAGTTGTGATTATGAGTTATGCAGGTAGTAAAGTGAAATTTAAATTTTTCATTAGTCAAAAATTATTGAAATTGGGATGAAGTGTTGCACGGGTGTGATGAAATCAATATGTATACTTGAGAATGATTTAATTGATATGTTCTTTATGCATTTGGCTTTATTTTAATTGATTTTGGTGGAATTTATTTGAAAATGAAATTATTTTTATTGTTTATGATGTGTATGAAAATTTAATAAAGTCATGTCAATTGGGTGTAATGATTATATGATTTAATGTAGAATGGTTGGTAAATTTTATGATATTTAATGATGTTTAATGTGGAAAATCATGTTAGAATATATGGGGAAGTGCATGAGGAAATTTGAAATGATGTAGGACAAAATGCAGGAAACTCTATGAAATTAATTCACACAAGTCCAAATTTATTTCATGATGTTATTTTTAATTACATGAGGAATTTAGTGTGTTTTAATATACTAAATTATATAGCATTATTATTGGAAAATGTGAGGAAAAAAGGAGTAAAATGGAATGGTTCCAATGTGTATGAATTTCATGGGAATTCAATGGAATTATGCTGATTATATGTGTTATTATTACATTATTTAAATTATAATTATTGGAAGAAATTTATGTGTATTTTTGTATTATAATATATGAAAATTTTATGATTAAAATATATGATAAAAACAAAAGAGAAATGGAGAAAAACCAACGGACTACAAGAGTATGTTAAGAAAATGCTAAATTTGAAAAATAAGGGGTCACTTGTGCCCAAATTTGACCTAGATGATGGATGATTTAGAAAACATGTTCATCATAAAAGTTTCATATGTTAAAATTATCTTTCTAATGAATTAATAATCATATGATTTTGATTTTGTATGAGGAAGTTATGATCAATGCACCAAAACTGCTCCACATAGGTGAAAAATACCAAAAATTATCACTTTATTTAAATTGTTGACATATATGGCAGTTTATTTGGAAAAAAATTTTAAAATAAAGTTATATCCTTTGAATTTATCTTTCCAATACCTCAATAATTGCATCATTTGGATGTTGTTTGAGAGAGATGTGATCGATTTAGTACAACTGTCTCTAGCAGCAACGAGTGGCGGGTTGGACAGCGAGCCATGATTTGGCTTGATTTATACCCTATTTGGCCTCTCATTTTTCTTCCCCTTTCCTTCTTTTGCTAGTTCCCAAACAACTATCCATGAGAACCCATCATCTTAAACTCAATTTTTTGATGATTTAAATTAGTAAATCCTTGGATTTCCTTGGAAAACTATGAGTTTATGGATCAAAACTCTATTGTTTTGCTATTTGGGCATGTCTTCTTGGCTAGAAATTTAAGTGATTGTGAGCCATGGCTGATTTGTGAAGATTTGGGGTTGGAAGTGGGTGAAAAATGACCGCCATGCTTGGAAACCAAGGTAAAATTCGTTTTCTCCATCGATTTTGTATTTTCTTCTTGCTAGGGTTTGGAACCCAACTCATAAATAGTAATTTGGGTATTTTGGAAGATGATTTGATGCAAATTCATGAAGGGGAATTAGTTAATATATGTTTTTTAACGATCTTGGTGTGATTTGGGTTGTAAATTGTGGTTTTGTAATAACCCTTGCCGTGAACAATAATCCTTGGGGAGAAGTTACAATGAATTTATGTAAATTGATAGGGTAAATTGTTGATTAGTTGATTTTAGTGTATTTTTCATGATTTGAACTTAGTAAGATGAGATTAATCATTGCCTATGGCTATGAACAGTAAGTCATGAATAGTTAACATGGGGATTTTGTATAAAACTTGATTATGTATGGTTTAATTGAGTTAGAAGTGTGATTAGTATGTATTTAAGGTAAATTCAAGGTTAACAATGCTATGGGCTCATTATGTATGGTTGGGAATACCCAAGTTGTTAAGGAATTTGTAAACAAAAAAATGATGCTTACAGGCTATTTGAAGAAATGGGTTAATGAGAGACTATATATAATTGAGTAATTTGATTATAGTTTGTGATTTGCTATGAGCAAGATGATATCCTAGTGTAATAAAAGTGCATGATTATGGATAATTATACAGGGTATTAAGTCAAATAGCCTTGTGGCTAATGTTGGAATGCAATTAGGCACATGAGACAAATGTAAACTTATAAATGGATTAGGTTATGGTATTTTGTCATGGTATTTTATTTTGTTGATAAGAAATTTTCATGTAGATTAAATCATGATACAAATGATATATGGGATTCATATGTTATGTATAGGACCAATTGAGCATGGATTTGGGAAGCCAAGCTTGAGAACATGAGGATTGTAAGTGGGCTTATCATGAGGTAAGTAGGTTGTATCTATGTGTTTGCTTGATTGGATGTGAATAGTTATTATCCCATGGTTATGTATGATTTATGTTTATGTGGATGTATGAAATAAAGGGATGGTAATTATCACATGTTTGGCTTATGAATATGTGTTGGTTTAATGGGGATCAAAAATCTCCCATGTTGTTACTTTCATGATGTTACTTCTGATTACATGGTATGTTTGTGATTGTGAATATCCCAGGATTTGCTATATGATAATGAGAATGTGCGTGTGAGTTGTGATTTTTGAAGATCCTAAGGTAAGTGAATTCATATGATTGTGCTATCTCCTGTATAATGTGGCTTGGTGGGATAGAAGAGTATCCCCTAAATTTGTTTAGATGATATGGTGTGATTATGTAAATTGTATGTATAAATGAGGGATATGAAATGTCCTAAAGTTAATTTCTTAGTATGATGACATGGATGTGGAGGGATAGAAGATATCCCATATTGATATATATTACATTGTTATTCTTATGTATGAATATCTATCTAGTAAATGATAGTACCTAGTGACTTATACGTGCATGGTTTCATGGTAATATCTTGATTGTGATGTGACTATCCTTGGATGGGATTGTAATTGTGGGAATGTGCTTTAGGATGCCTAAGAGATTTCTTATTGGTGATTATGCTTCCTATACAGTCTACTTATTGAGTCTATTTAGACTCACCCCTATTTTTATTTTTAGCTGGCAGGTTGAGCCATTAAAGTCTATGCTAGTAAGAAAGCTTAGAAGATAACTTCTATCTAGAGATGTTGTTATAATGAATTGGTATGTATATATTTATTTCATTGGAACTGGAATCCGTATGAGGTACATGTATGTTGTAAATTGATAAAGATTCAAGTATATTGTATAATTGAATTTAAGTTTTTAATTGATGTATAAGAGAAATGTATTGGAATATCATATAAATTATTAATAATATTGTATATGGATTTGTATGATCCCAGTGATCTATATTGCCATCATGATATGGTTTCGGTCTTGGGTAGGTGGCTGTGAGTGTGGATGTGAGTTTTGTGGTTAATACTATTATTTTATGATTATTAAACTTATAGTTGTATGTATGTGATGAGAATGCAAAATGTCATATTTTATTCTCCTAATACTTCATCTTTTGCACCTATTTGATTCCTAAAT
>JAYJMB010006237.1:0-11223 GCA_036873735.1 Pouteria campechiana | reverse complement strand
GATGGGTAACATGATTTACCGAACATCCGCACGTGGATGCGAGTAATAAGATCCCTTTGGGTCATTACTGCCAGCCGCATGGGTTGGTGGTTTGTCGTTGGTGTCGACTGGTCACTTGGACCATCCATTTATCAGGACCACTGGCGGTCCCCACATGATTGCTCCCCATTGGGTGCACAAAAGCGACTGCACACGAGAGAAGACAACAGTAATTCTTCGAAAGATATGGCAAGCGATGGCGCACCTGAGCGCGTCCATCTCATAACAGCAACCGGCCCTGGATATGGCCACGAAATTATCACACGGATGTTTGGGAAGAAGAGCCACATGGGCCATGGTCTTGCTTATGCCAGTACGTGTGGTGCCCAAAGCGGGAGTTTCTTTTTTTTTTTATTTATTTTTTGGTACCTTTCATGTGTTAAATGTCCGGACCAGGTTTAAAAAGCTAGGCCTGCAGGAGCACATGATGGTACAAAATTGCGTGAATTTTCGTTACCATTTGATAATGTGCTCCAGAAAAGATTCAAATAGAATTCGATGGATACCATATCATTTCGAGACATCCGTTTGAGTGGATATAGATCGTTTTCATTAAAAAGAGAGTGGCCACTATTGGCTACAGTCGATTAGTTATAATATATTGAATTCTTGCACAGTCTTACACAGAAAGCAGCATTTGATCATGCTCACACTAGTCCATATACAAAGGGCCATCAGATGGTGGTGCAAGAGAGCAATAGGACATCGATTTGGGTCCTCGAAGAATGAGTTTATTTAACTAGAGACTTTCACAAAAGATAATTTGTAGCATTGATTTCTTGACGATGATGGATGAAATGGTGACAAAGGAATAGAGAAAACCTTAGCAGTCCGATATAATGAAATTACAGTTTTTTTACTCTTCTATCTCTTGATAAAACATTTTTATAAGACTTTCTCTTGAGGAGATTCAATTGCTATTCATGTATACATTTTTACATAACAAAAATAAAAGCAAATCCCAATCATATATTATAGTTTTATACCATGAAAACAATTCTACTTCTGTCTCTCTCTCTCTCTCATATAAGAATCTTTAAGATTTTTTTAAATAAAATCCTTTATAATATCTTTTATCTTGGAGAATAAGATCTTTTATCTCTAACAAAAAAAAAATTTAAGATCTTCATAAATCATAGTATCAAATAATAAAAAATCCTCTATTTATTTATTATCAATAAGTGTCGATTTAAACCCAAGTTAATTTAAAATCCACACAATAAAAGAATCTCTGTTTATGCAACCATGAATTCATCCTCCACCCTTTAAAATTTCTACCACTCATTTTTAATGGAAATTAAATTTTGACTATTCCTTTTAATAAACAAGAACATGTCATTAAATTGATTTTGAATATTTAAAAAATTAAAAATTTCCTCTTCATCTCTAAACATTTCACGCAACTCCCTATTCATAAATCTCCTGCACACAGACCAACCGTCTTTGCGGTTGTTGCCCACAAAATGAATATTCCACGCACGAGCCATGTTCCGCACCTGGAATTGGCAAAGCCTTGGATCGTCTGCTAACAAAAGATTTATAAATCTAGCCCAATCGACGAAAAGGTGGAATGCAACACAAAAAGCCACAAGCATTTGATTATCTTAGGATTTCAAACATTACAACAGTGACATTTGGGTGGTTGGTTTCCATAATAAGCTAAGCTAACGACGCATTTGGATGCACAGATGAATCGAATTGTAATGACTCGGAAGCACCACATCCCCCAAATCCACAATTCAAATGTTTCCACTTTGTTTGACAAATTAACAGTTGATCAATTCAAATGTTGCATCCAACATGGCATAAGATTGTCACACTGCTACGAAAATGCAGGATATTTCTGGGTTGGCAACACGTCTGTCTACCCCGTCATAGAAACGATGCCTGCAAGCAAGGGAAACAGCACCGGATACTTACAAAAAGGCAACTCTGATGCAGAAAAAGAATTAACTAAGCAAATATAACAATGTCCAATAGGAAACAGCAAATGGGTGCATGTGTTCTTCCACTGATCCAAAAGGTGTGAGGGTTTGACCATGGTGTGGATAGCATAAATCAAAACCCTATCTGACCTGACCATTGCCAAGTGCAATAATCATATTCATAATTCAGTGGCACAAGCGAAAAAAGAGATAAGATGCAGATAAACTAGTTCTGAGTACAGACATTAATGAACCAACTTCATTTACCAACAATGAGCACCGGGGAAAACAGAATATCACTGGCTTGAACCGTGAAAGTGAATCAGTTCAGTAAATATTATTTAGAGTAAGAAACTTTCCCAAGGATCCATTGTTAAGAGCAGAAAAGTAGACTTAGGTGGTTTGGTCAAAGTGAAATGAAGACCAGAAATGACACCAGTTAGGATATCACAATAGCAGTTTATAAGAGAACTAGGGAAAGGCCCAAAAAAAAAAAAAAGATAAGAGGCTATTAGGAAACATATGAAATGCTTGAGCTTAATGAGGACATAACTCAAGATCTAGAGGAATGTCATAACAGAATCCATGTAGCTGACCCACATAGGTGGGGAAACAGCTTTTGATGATAGTGATCCATTGTTTAGTGCAGGCAGGTTAATTGAAAGTGAAAAGCATAAACAAGGAAAACTATAGAGAAATCATGCGAGATTTTACAAAGAATGCACTGGCTGAACAGCTGATGCCGCTAGTATGAATGAGAAGCTCAAATGACAAAATCCAATCAAATACACTTTTCTTTCCCTTCTATTGTTTACCTTCTTACCCTTTCTTTGATAGTTGCTATGATAAGATGGGATGCTGAAATCTGGAGAAATCTAATTGCAAGCCCTAGCCCAAACCAATCTAAAGGAGGGGGTTGCATCAAGTTGTAGCATGCATCGGACTTTCCTGCTGATATATGTTCTTGTGAATTGAATTGAAGAATGCGATTCATGTGGCCTGCCCACTTTGAGGGGGTTGATCTGGATGTGATATGAGAACAACAAGTATGTTGGGCTCCTGTCCAGGTGGGGTAATTCAATCCCAGTTACCATGAGAAGAAAGGAGGTGTTGCACTCAGAAATTTATGCAACAAAAAGGGGTCATGTAATTCTTATCCGGATCTGAACTGCTGACTCAAATGCCCAAAAAGGTACAAGATATGGAGATCCTATGTGAATGTACTTCTGAAAGAAATGATCTTTATATGGAAATGAGATAATCCAGAGTGACGAGTGACTAATAAACAAATCATTTCAGAATCTAAGGTAGCTCTCATTTATGGTCAAAAATGAAGGAATAGCCAGAAGCTTGTACTAAAGTTGGTTCAACTACAAGCAGAAAAATAAGTAGGCTCAGACTTGAGTAATATCCCTGACTGGATGATGAATGCTTTGTGTATGGAAAAACAACAGGTAACTGAGGACCTTTGGCAATTGAGGTCTACTCGAAATGTGAAGGTGCCGCTCAGGTAATAAAATGCATTCTCCTTCACTTTGTTGAATTCATTTTCCTTGCACTTTGACAGCATAGAACTTCAATCTATTGGCTCCCTGCTGGTGCAGTTCTTAGCTACTGCTCCTAAATTCTTCAATTGCATTCACCTGATGATATTTTATTTGATCCTCTTTGATCTCAACATCCTCATTTCAACTTTAAAACATCCAATGCATATTTTTAATCTCGACAGCATATCATTTCATCCATCAAAGGCATGGTAGGGCTTGCAGCTCTCAATTGACCTATCCAATTTTGGTTCATTAATGGCAAACACAACTTTCAAAGACACAACTAGGATAAATATCCTTCAAATCTCTATTCTTTATCCAAGACGGGAAAGATGGCCATTTTGGGTTTAATTGGTAAGCACTTATTCCTTCTCCAACTAAAATTGAATTCTGCATATCTTTTTTTCAAATTTGAAGGATACATCATATACTCTGCTTTAGTCAAGAATGTTGTCACACACAACATACAGGATCTCATCCTATATATATCTCATTAACTTGCTGAATGTAAATTTTGGTGCAGACAATAACAAATCCCTTTATATCCCTAGCAATAATCATCTATTATCCTATTGATGGTCCTTTCTTCACAACATCCACTAGTTCATCTCTCCAGGAACCTGATCAAATGCTTAACCAACTCAATAAAGAGCATACAGAGATCGTGCCCTCCCTAAATTTATCCATGAGCCATTCAATAGGAACACAATCTCAATGGTACAAGTACAACTACTCATACATCACTTATTTTAACTCAATTTCTTTCAAATTTTGAAGTATAACTTCTCAAATGAAATAGCTAAGTGGACAAACATATTAAAGGTATTTTTTTCTTTTCTTTTTATTTTGGAAAATGCTACCCACTAAGCACTAAAAGCACAGGCAAATCCATAATCATGTCTCTCAAAGTTTCATAAACGACCAGGCTTTCCCCTACCTCATCCATATGTCTGGGTAAACAGATTAATGAACAAACAGGAGTGTGTAAGAGAATGGAAAAAACCTGATGTAGAAAGAGCATGGAGATCCTTTGATAACTAATAGATCCTCGGGGAAAAAACTGAAAGCAGAATCATAGGTACCAAACTGTTCTTTTAATCTTACACCTATATGCCACAAGATATTCCAACTCTCTCAACAAAAATGGCAAAAATGATCTACAGTCTTCAACCAGAGCAGGGAAAACTATAAAATTCAGAAAGGTGGATTGATACATTCTTTTAGCAGAAAAATTTCCGATTAGAATATGAACCAAAGAGTGATACTTTCCAAAGGCAACAGAGGTGTGAGACATAAGAAAAAATGACAATTTCTTCAATCAAACATTCATCATGCTCAGACATCCGTGACAATACAAATAAGCAAATTCATGCATGCATGTCTGTCAATTTGTGCATGCATCCATGATCATAAACATAAGATGCTTGTAAATCTTTTAAAGGCCATGGCAACTTCCATGCACGTGGCTCTTCAGGGATCTAAATGATTACAAATAATTAAACATATTGTGACTCTTGACAATGATAAAATTTATTAAAATGGGACAACCAACAAAAAAACAGACTGCAATTTTGGTGCAGCCATCATTATGCATTTATGATTAAGGGTGCATTTAAGCATTTCGGGGGAATATATTATAATATTTTTTTAGTCATTTTTTTTCACTTTTAACATATGCAAATATTGTGACAAAATTCTGTTTTCAGTTATAGTCTGGTTGCATTTGTAAATTAAGAGGATTATGCTTCAGATTGACACATAAGGTATGTTGGTGTGAGAAGCTAAAGAAAGAAGAAATTGCCATAGGAAAAGAGATCAGAAATTTTAAAAACAAATCACAATCTATTTCCAAATTATCATGATATTGGGCCTATCACAACAAATGCACTGCCCAACATGTTGTGGTAAAATATTCTAAAATGATTACTTCTTATTGCAGTTTTATATTCTTACAAAAACTAAACACACAATAGCAAAATCATCATTGCCTAGTCATTATCCACCATCTGTTTTTGTTACCAAGTCAACCATATTCACACACCCAGTAATTTGCGATTATGCATGCCCATGCACCCACATAAGCATTTGTTATTATGTGACTCACAAAATTAACCACAAGTATTCATCATTTATCAACATCTCACTATTTTTGTCAATCTGTCATCACAGCCCATGGTTAGCATCAAGTTGACCATACTCACACGCCTGGTGATTTGTGAGTATGCATGCCCATGCACAGACATAAGCATTTATTTTTCTGCATGTATTTCACAAAATTAATCCCATGTGTTCATTATTTATCAACATCTCACTGTTATTGTCAATTTGTCATCACAGCCTATGGTTGCCATGGGTTTTACAGTTGACGATGGGGCAAAAAAATGATTTAAATTTCTTGTTTAAAATTTCGTGCAATCAAAGGCACATTTGCAACCACAAATACAACTGGGTGTAGGAAGTCAGCCATAATAGTGGTGGTGTTGTTTGCTTATTGTAATCTAAATTTTTGTTTGTATTACACGGGATATGTAAGAAAATGAAAATTTCCCATACCTTCGCAAGTTGACGCAGATACTTTTCTGTTTATAAGGAGCATGCTTCCACTGTTGGTATTTTTTTGTACTGGGTATCTAGTTGTCCATGCAACTGCTTGTATGGACAAGAGAAGAGGAAATCATTCAGCCCATGCGCTCCACCGAACTTGCTGTATCCTTTAATAACATCATTTTCCACATTCACCCTACTTACAGAATCCCCATCTTTGGTGTTTTGTTTGGTATGAATAACCTGGCCAAACAACTGGAAAGAAGCACCCACATCTTTTACAGTTGACCTGGAGGTCTGCTTACTCAAAATCTCCTCATCATGGAAATGGACACTGCCCTGGCTCTTTGGGGATGAGTTCTCAGAATGTGATGTGCTCCCAATGTTCAATTCCGTGGACACACAATTCACCTTTGGTGACAACTTGTTGAAATGGTAGTTATTAAAGTATGAATGATGGTGTTCGGGTAGGAAGTTGGTTCGACCAGAAAAATGGATGGGATCATGCCTGGCTCCCTGCATGCCAGCAGGAGTAGTGTAATTCAGAAGTGATGGGTACAGATGGCCCGCTGTACCAATCTTCAAGCCTGTTACTGGAATGAATGGAGGGTCCTCTACATCACTAGGAAACTCAGAAAAGTGACGCAGTCTGACTTTCTTCATAGCTGGAAATGGAAAATGCATCTGTGGTGCCTCAGGAACCATTTCCACTTGCCAAGGGCTCACCCTTTTGATGTTTGGTAGAACATCAGGTTCGTCCCAGGTGACCTGATGGATAAAGCAGCAGGATTAGTCAAATGGTCTTGGCTTTGACCTATGTTCATCAAAAGTTTCTAATATAAAGTAGGGATACAAATAACCAAAAGCAGGTCACAATAGCCACCATGTGACTAAGACATAGTTAAAAAACCACAGTAAACATAATATATTAGCGATCCAACTGTTCTCGCTAGGCCATATTTTCAGGAAAGTGACGTGATGGGTAACAAAGCCCTAACACTAAATTTTTACCTACTTTGCAAGGCATACCAACAGATCATTGATCAGATCTCTCCATATATGTTCTGGACACATGGTACAGAAGCCAATCAAGAGAAGAGAAAGCCTCCCCAAGAAAAAATTCCAACAAATTACCTTGATGAGCAAGAAACATGTATGAATTTATCTGAAATTAGTTCATTAGTCCAAAGACTCAGAACTTCAACAAGACAAGAAAACATGTGAAAATCCATTAGCATTCCTAGAATGCACAATGCAGATATCAGACTGCCCATATTTTCTGAATCTAATCAGAGTATGCTAGTAAGGAGCCATAGATTCTCAGTATCTCATCCCAGAATTAGGCAAGCAAATTAGAAAGCCTGGCAAGATTAACCCACGCAGATATTCTACAAACAAACCAAAAAGAAGAAGAAGAAGTAGATCAATCATAAATGAGTAAAGCATTCAAAATGCAATAACCACAACTGGATTGTTTTTCGGAAAACCCAGTTGCATTTGAACTTCTAACTGAATGCAGATTCTTCAGATTCTCTAAGTTTTATACAATAATTCCACCAAAATAAATCTGAATCTCATCACATCTTTGAGATAGCATGTGACAAAATTGTGTATTTAGATCATCTAATGGTCGTGTTCAGAGTTCAAACTAACAAAAACATCAACACAAGTAACTACCAATGGCTCTTTGAACACAGTATTGGGAATGCGACTGGACCTCGCTCATGTCATTGCTATTGTGCCTCATCCATCTTGCCAATAGAGTGAGGTCAAAGATCAAGGATATCATAATCCAAAATCCTTCCTTCCACTAACCACAATGCAGTAGAAAAATACAGTTCTTCATCATGTCATCTCCATTGGCATTAAAAAAGTTCTTCATCATGTCATCTCGACTGGCATTAATGTAAATTGAGACGCCTAAAACACAAGAATTTTCTTGTCCACTGTCAATATATCATCAGATTCTGTCATGCAGAAAAGAAACAGTTGAAGTGGAATCTGAGAGGCACCCAATTGAAACAAGGGACTTGCAAAAAGTATTAAAGTGGCAAGCCAGTTGAAGCTAATATGAGCAAGGACAGTGATGGTTGGTTGGCCCACCGTATCAGCGAGAATGGGCCCCACTTACACCAACTGCTCACCCCAATAACAGTCCATCTTATATCCTTTGCTAATAAATCGCACCGGTTTGTTATCCAAAACTAATGTTCACAGACAGATTGCAAATAAGTGCCTCTACGAACATGCAGAAGATAAATAAATAATAATTAATTACTCTAGGCCAACATAAAAAATGATTAACATAACAAATAAATAAATAAAGGTGTTACAAGACGTCGCCATTAACCATAGTTAAATAGGTATTTCCTTTTCTACATAACCGCCATAGAGTGACTGTTCCAGTCATGACGACAGCTGTAACAGGCAAAGAACACCTGCTATGGAATTTCCTCAACCTTCCTATGTTGTATAATTTCAAATAAATTATCTGCAAGAATGTTAGGAGAGCAAAGTAAAAGAACAGTGATGGACCTGAAGCATGCGCCACGGCCAGCACCGCCACGTTCCACCATCACCACTAGCTCCAACAGACGACACTGTTCCCTGATACCATGCCATCCGCGACGAGTCCTCCGTCTCCACAGCCATTTTCACCCTCATCCCCACCGCCCAACGCACCTTCATAGCCTCGTCCACCGCTGCAGCCCTCACCACAAAGTCAGCAGACCCCACCCTAGGATAATACACCACTTCAAACGGCCTCCCTCTTGCAGCCAACTTCACTGCCTCGGCCACCCACTCAGCCGGCGACATCCCTTTCCCGCCCTTCAACAGCCCGTCTTCCCCCTCCCGACAGCTCCACCTCAGGCAACCACCCCCACTGCACGACCGAGCCGTCCGCCGCACCCCGACGAAGAGATCCCCGCTCCGGCAGCTCCGCAGGAAAACCACGGAATCCCCGGCGACGAGCTTCTTGCTGTTGACGAAGCGGCTCCAGCCGGTGGTGAGGAGGTGCCGCCGGGGCGTCCCGCGGTAAATGTGCCGGAAGACGTGGCGGACGCCGTGGACGTCCCTGACGGCGATCGTCTGCACCGGCGGGTCCGCCTTGAAGTCGAGGGGAGGGAAGATAGAGTCGGCGCAGAAGCGCGGGACGGAGAAGCCGCCGCCGTTGTTGGCATCACTTGGCGTCAGGATTTTGGCAAAGGAGACGAAGGACTTCTCCGGGG
The DNA here is from genome assembly GCA_036873735.1 of Pouteria campechiana. Taxonomy (NCBI): domain Eukaryota; kingdom Viridiplantae; phylum Streptophyta; class Magnoliopsida; order Ericales; family Sapotaceae; genus Pouteria; species Pouteria campechiana. The sequence continues at coordinate 1,938 of JAYJMB010006237.1, read as the reverse complement.
CCGGAGCATTGTCGGGAGGCGGGAGGAGAGGGATGGATGAATTCGGGAGGGGCTGGAGCCGGACATTGACGACGATCTCGTCTGTGTTGGGATCGGCGAGCAAACGCACGGCGAGGATTTGGCAGGGGATGAAGGGCGGGTGGGAGGAGGCAGTGGTGCAGGAATGCTCGGCGTGGCCTTGGGGGAAGTAGTAGACGTTGGAATGGACGGTTGGGATTTGAAAGGAGTTGCCGGCGATAGATTGGAAGATCTGGGGGTCGAGGTACGACAGCTGCGCCATCGAAGAGACAGGGAGGGAGGGGAACGAGAGGTTTTCGGAGGGGTTTGGTTTTGAAGGAGAGCTGGAGAGGGATGGAGTGGGAAAAGAACGGGAAATGACTGGGTAAGTCGCGCGTGTGGAAACTTGAAGAGGTTATTCGCGGCACACCTGCCAACGCCGCACGAAATACGTGTAAGCGTTCGATAGTGTTCGCAGGGACGCTGCTTGCATTCCTACGGTGGTGGTGGTGGTTCAAAGAGGCATTGCACGTGACAAGGAAATGGGTCGATTAGGTGGCATGCTAACCATATACTAATCATCTAAAAAGGAAGAAAGGAGCTAATGGTGACTGCAGGGAGCCGAAATTGGAATATGTGAGTTTCTGGTAACAGTAATATTTGATTTTGAGGATTTTATTAGCAAGATCTAATAAATGGACGGTGCTGATGAACAGAGACAGTTTTATTATTATCCGGCCCTTCTAGTTTTGTAGGACAGTATAGCTAATTCAAGGAGTAGGCTGGTATGCTATTGATTGGCGCATTTCTCTTCAAACCCGAATTAATCGCTTCTTCAAACTCCACACGCGCGAAGCTGCTTCACCTTTGCTGAAGCAAGCGGACACGAGTCGTGAATGCCCAGCAGTGGCGCCAAAGAGCAACCAGTCCAGCAGCAGCAACAAAGGAGCAGCCAAACGGTTCCGGCACATATCGCACGTACCAATCAAGCCACAAGCGAAAGATCCAAACCGTTCATCAGGTGGACCACATGCAGGAGATGGAACTGATTTGATAGAGTGCTCTTCGTCATCCTATTGCTTCATGAGCACAATGCAGTTGGATTGAGCAAATGAGAGATTTTCGTGTCTTTCCGTTTAAGTGTGCCTGGCTGACGGACGGCTTGGGTTTCGTTTACGTGTGCATTGTCCGGGCCTGAGGCGGTCAATTTCTGATGCGGGTCAGGTGTTTTGGACTGATGCGACAACCCCGGCGGCTACCGAAATCTGCAACAGAGGGTGGTAACCGCCCTATCCATGATTTTAAAGGCGCGCTGATCCGTGGCTGGTCGGCAAAAGTGAAAGGAGTCGACATCACGGGAAATGTAAATTATAAATTAAATTATTAATTTTTTGGACGAAAGGATGGATAATTTACTAAAAGATGGACCTTTTGGATAATTATCAAAACTACCCAAATGCTTTTGGATAATTGATTCTCCAAATAAAATGAACTTTATAGAATATTTTTATCAAAATATTCCTAAGAAATTAACATAAATTAACGAATTCTAAAAATAGTGACATTTATTGCTACTTACCAAAAAAAAACTCACACGGGTAAAGGATATATTGCAACCATAGCATGTGTTTGGAAGGCTTTGGACATGAGTATTTAAGTTACCTCGGAATAATGATATCCTCCTCATGTTGTTTTCGAGCTCCACTTTATTCAAGTTAATCACCAAGCTTGTTTCTACGTTTATTTTATTTTCATTATTTTAATTTTATTTTGAATGAAAATTAGTGAGTTAAAAATGATTTTACCCATTTATGCTAACTTTTTTACCTAAAAGGTCCCTCACAATGACTTGTCACAGCTTACTCTTAAAATTTAGATCTTAAGTAATTATGATTTCTAAACCAATTCACTTACCAATTAAGGGCTTGCGTTTCACAATGC
>JAYJMB010006236.1:0-11224 GCA_036873735.1 Pouteria campechiana | reverse complement strand
AAGGGACCAACAATTAGTATAAGAGCAAGTTTCACTAGTTATCCTTGATTACTAGAAAACTTAACTTGTGAAGTGATCCCAAACATTGCTAGCTGTTTCCAAAATATGTCTGTAGAGGGACTATCCACATCTAGATACCCCTTCTTTGATGGATCAAATTATTGGTACTAGAAAACAAGGATGCAAAATTTCATAATAGCCATAGATTGCTAGTTGTGGCTTACAATTAAAAATGGAAAGATTGTCCTTAACACCAAAGATAAATATACTGCTGAGGACATTCAAGAAGTAGAACGTGATGCTATGACAAAGAATTGCCTCTACTATACACTTTCCCCCTCTGAATTCGAAAAGATTTCTCCTATGACTTTGCTAAGGAAATCTGGGATAAGTTGCAAGTCACACATGAAGGTACTAACTAAGTAAAAGAGACCAAGATTAACTTTCTAGTGCAGGAATATGAGTCCATCATGAAGGAATCAGAGATAATTTCTAAAATGTTTGGAATATTTCAGAAGATAACAAATGGGCTGAAGAATCTATAAGAGAAATATGAAGAGCCTAAGCTGGTTAAAAAAATTTTAAGGTCTCTACCCAGGCATTGGATGCCTAAGGTGACTTCCATCCAGGAAACTAAGGACCTAGATAAAATGACAGTGGAAGAGTGTAACACTCTAGGGTATTAAAGTTAAGAAATTTTTTTTGTAAAACATTTATTTTGGGTATTTATGAGATGATTTGAGGTAAGGAAGAAAATTTTACTAAATCATTTAAGTGGGATTATATTTATGTAATGAAGTTAGTGAAATTATGGTGAAGATTTTTATGAAGTTAATGCATATAAATGGGGGAGAATAAAGGTTACTTTAGGGGATTAAATTTGTGTTTTAATGTGATATTAATGTATGAGAGAAATCATGGTTTAAACTATGAGAAAAAGAGATTTAATAAGAAGGAAAAATGGGGGCAGTACGTTGGGTGCCGTAGAGTAGGTGTGGGTATGGCGGTGGAGCAATGAAAGCCTAATCTATTTAAGTGCTCCATCACCCTTATCTTCCTTATTTTGTTGCTTCCCTTCCCCTTTCATGCCCTAGCCCTTGCAACTCCTTCATACTCCATTTTCATGCCATTTTAGCTAGAAAACAACCCTATTTAGACATGCAATCAATCAACCATGTATCCAAGCCCAAGCTCCATCTGTTATGATGGTGGAGGAAGAAGAGAAAATATGTTTTGTTGCAATTCATGGAAGATCCTTGAAGATTTGAGGAAGGATTTCTATTTTGGGGAAGAAGCCATACATGAACTTGATGGTGAGTCTCATTCCTCCAGCCGATTTCAAGATTTTGTTTTGCTAGGGTTACATGCAATTCATGAATAGTGAATTAGGGGAAATTTAGAATGAATAAGTTGGGGATTTCATGGGGGAATGAGTATTATGTTTAATTGTGGTGAAATTATGGTGATTTGAGCATGTAACATTCGTGTATGTTGCTACCCATGAATTAGGCAGCAACATTTTGCATGATGGGTTGAATATGTTGTGAAACATGATGTTGGACAGAGCTTTCGTTAATCTTGGAGTATAATTAGTGCTTTAATAAAGTCATTTGATGTTAACTAATTGTAAATATAGATGGTATGTTGTTGAGAATATATAAAACCTACTTTGCGGAAATTTGATAGTTAGAATGATGTAAATGAGATGTTTAATGAAAGGTCTCAATGAGAAGTGAAATATGTATAAATGATTTAATGGCAACTTTAATTAGTAGTAAACAGACCCTAAAATAAGGTGTTAAGTGCACTAAAAAATTCCTAAGGAGTGATTAATCTTATGGGCAGCAATATGGGATTCATTGGAATACCAATTGACATTGAAAATGCATTGAAACAAGCACCCCATAAATGGGTAGTAATATGGACAAATGGTGGCATTTAGAAATTATGCTTAATGGACTTGAAATGACTATGAGAAATATATGTAAATTGAATTATTATATATGTTACATGTGTAGGGCCATTTAAGCATTGATTAAAAGCTAAGCTATGGAGCTTGGAGTTTGTTAAACAGTTCTCCATTAAGGTAAGTAGGCTTCCTTCTATTACACATGTGTGAATGTGTGAACTGTTAGGGATCGTGAGTATCCCATGGTTGTGCACACGGGCTCCGCGATTTGAATTATGAAAGTATGTTTTTTGTTATACAAGTGTGAATGTGTGAATTGATGTTGATAGTGATTATCCATGGTTTTCCATGCGGATATTACTATTTAAATGATATTTATTTTATTACATGGTAGTTTGTTAATGTGAGATTGTATTCTTTCTATTACTCATGTGTGGATGTATATATTGATAGGGATAGTGATTTCCCCATGGCTATGCATTGTGGTTTTTAATGTTGAAATGGTGTTCTTTTTGTTGCACATGTGTGGATTCGTGGATTGAGGGGGATGATGAATATCCCATAGCTTTGCACATGGCTTGAATGAAATTTATTGTATTGCATTGTGGTTTGAAATTTTGTAATGATATTCATTCATTTATATATGTGTAAATGTGTGGGTTTATGGGGATAATGATTATCCCATGGTTTTGCATGCGGGCACTACAGTTTGAATGAATGATATTTATTATATTGCATTGGGGGTTGTAAGGTTGAAATTGTGTTTTGTTTGTTATACAAGTGTGAATGTCTAGATTGATGAGGATAGTGACTATCCCATGATTTTCCATATGAGCACTATGCTTTGAATGATAATCGATGTGTCACATTGGGATTTGAATGATGCAATTCATTGGCATGGATCTAAAAATCCTAACTCCCTTTTAATTTTACAAAATCTATCTTCTCAGAGTGTCTTAATGAAAATATATGATAACTCATCTTCAGTTGGTATATATTTCAAGTGGATATTATGATTTTGCACATGATCCTTAATGAAATGACGCCTAACATTTATATGTTTAGTTCTTGAATACAGTAATGGATTCTTAGTCAAAATCATAACACCGATATTGTCATATCTAATAGTAGTATCAACTTATTTCAGACCATAGTCTCCCAATTATTTTTTTTATCTAGAGAATCTATGCACAACAACAACCTATAGCTACATACTTGGCTTCAGCAGTTGATAATGCAACAGATATCTATTTCCTAGAAAACCATGATATAATCATGGTTCTAAGAAACTAATAAGTCCCTAAGGTACTCTTTTACTTTATACCTAGCAAAATTAGCATTAGAGTACCCTACTAACTCAAAATTCTAATCTTTTGGATACCATAAACTGAGGTTTGAAGTATCTAAAAAGTATCTAAAAGTTCTTTTAACTACTATGACATGTGATTGTTTTTGATCTAACGAGAATCCAGCACACATGCAAACACTAAATATGATATTGGGTTTTCTAGGAGTTAAGTATAAAAGAGATCCTATGAGGCTTCTATATACTTGCTAACAGATGGACTTACCTTTCTTAACCTTGTCCATCTTAATTGTTTTATTCATTAGAGTTCCTAAAGGCTTTCCATCTTCTAACTCAATTTTCTTTGGGAGTTCTTTTGTGTACTTTGCTTGGAGGATGAAGATTCCTTTCTTCATTTACTTGATTTGCAAACCTAGAAAGAATTTTAACTCCCCCATCAAGCTCATTTAAAATTCTCCTTTTATGAGTTTGGAAAACTCTTGACATAATTTATCATTAGTAGCAACAAACACAATATTGTTAACATAAATTTGAACAATCAAAATGTCCTTCATCTCATGCATAATGAAGAGAGTGGTATCCACTTTACCCCTTATTAAACCTTTGTCTATTAGGAACTTGCTCAACCTCTCATACAATGCTCTAGGAGCTTGCTTAATACCATAGAGAGTTTTCTTTAATTCGAAGACATGGTTTGGGTCATGAGGGTCTTCAAACCTTAGGGGTTGTCCCACATATATTGCTTCATTAATGAAACTATTTAAGAATGCACTTTGACATCCATTTGGTAAAGCTTGAAATTCATAAATGATGAAAAAGCTAACAACATTCTAATGGCCTCAATCCTAGCAACAACAGCATATAACTCTTCATAGTCAATTCCTTCTTCTTAATAGTACCCATTTGTTACTAACCTTGCTTTATTTCTCACCATAAATTTTGATTCATCTAATTTGTTCCTAAAGATCCATTTAGTGCCTATAATAGATTGATGGAATAGTCTTGGAATAAGTTTTCAGACACCATTTCTTTTAAATTGGTCTAACTCTTCTTGCAAAGCTAAAATCTAGTTTTCATCTTCTAAGGCTTATTCTATGCATGTTGCTCTTGTTAAGAGAAAAAAGCAAAATTACCACATACTTGGTGATATGAAGATCTAGTCTTTAGGATGAGCATGCATCAACTTCCAATATTTAGGTAAGGACTCATTACCTTCACCATTTACCTAACGAGTGGATGGTCCAACTTGTGTTTCTACTTTATCCACTATTGTTTTTGGTTGTGGAGTGTCTTCATCTTTCTCTTGCAGTCTCATTTTCTCCAAAGAAGTTGCAAGTACACTTGTTGCATCATTGGAAAAACCAACTCTTTTCCATGGGTTTGTGCTTTCATCAAATCTCACATGGATAGACTCTTCCACAGTTCTATTTCTCATGTTGTAGACTCTAAATGCCTTGTAAATAATGAAATAGCCAAGGAATATACCTATATCAAATTTGCTATAAAATTTACCTAGGTTATCCTTTCCATTATTAAAAATGAAACATTTATATCTAAAGGTAAGGAAGTGCAAAATATTTTGCTTCCTACCATAATATAGCTCAAATGGAGTTTTATTGAGTATTGGCCTATCATAGATTCTTTTTATAATATAGCATGCGATATTCATAGCTTCAAACCAAAAGTATTATGGCAACTCATATTAACTCAACATTGTCCTTGTCATCTCTTGCAAGGATTTATTTTTCATCTCATCTGCTCCATTCTATTGAGGTGTTCTTGGTACAAAGAATGTACGAAGAATACCATTACTTTCATAAAAATAGTAAATTTTTTATTTTCAAAATCTCCACCATGGTCACTTTCATTTTGCACATGTTTAGTAAAGATCTTGAAAATGAAAAAGCCTCACCTTTTGAACTAAGAAACATTATCAAGTTAATCTAGAAAATTCATCCACAATGACATATGCATAATGTTTCCCTTGAAGTGATTTGGTTGCGTACATTTCCTTTTAAGATTTGAATGATTTTTTTACTTGCTTTCCTTTCAAGCAAGTATCAACAACTCATTTTTGTCAAATTTCAGTTTTGGTAGGCCAATAACTAATTCTTTATTATACATCTTCTCAATCATATTTTTGTTGGCATGACTTAACCTTCTATGCCACTACAAGGATTCATCATTGCTTATAATAAGTCACTTTGGTTGGATATCACACAAATCTACCAAATGTATATTTCTATGCATTTTACCAAGTACTACAACAGAGTTTGACTCATCTAATACTAAACAACTTGGAGATTCAAACAAAACCTTGTAACCACTATCACATAACTGACCACACTTAGCAAGTTATGTTCCAATCCCTCTATAAGCAAAATGTTTTAAATACTAGTAGACTTAGGTTGACCAACCTTACCAATCCCAATCACTCTCTACCTTTACTATTGTCTCCAAAGGTTTTATTCCATCATTTTTAGCTTTAAACTTTGTAAATAACTCCCTTTCCCTATCATGTGCCTTGAGCAACAACTATTAATGTGCCACGTGCTACTTCTTGTGGCTCTCAAGCACATTTTCATAGATAAGATTAAACTTTAATCTTTAGTACCCATTTGCAGAAAGTTTGGTACCCATTGCTTCTTGGGTGCCACTAATATACCATGTAAAGCATGGGTTACATTTACAATATTTGTAACAACCTTAGATACGTAAATCAGGTTCTATTTTGGTCCTTATTTTATTTTAAAGTCTTGACTCTTTTTCTTCTGATTTTGTCCACCTTTCCTTTTTGGTTTTATTTTCATTAAGATGGAGGTCAAGGTCTTTCTCAGAGCATTAGTTTCTATTTTGACATACCCAAGTTCTCTATTGGTACTTTGGCTAACATTGAACTTAATGTTTTCTTCTTTTAGTTTGAAGCATTCAATGGTGGTTCTTTCCAACTCCTTTTTAGTTTCTTTGTGTTTGGCTTTCAAAGCCTTAAAATCAGAATATAACTCTTCTAGAAGCTCTTCAAGATTGGGAGATTTAGTTTCTGATTTTACCTTATCTTGATGGATGGGTATGAAGCTAATTCTAGTGTAATATTCCTCCCTATTTCTCCCCTTTGGAGTAAGTGTGTTGATTTGTGCTTCATGCTCTTCTACAGCCTCATTCGAGCTCTCATTCATCATTGATTCTAGCATTTCCCATGCAGCCATTGCTTACTTTTTCTTTTCAAATCTTTTATTGCCTTTATTTTGGTTGATGGCATTTCTTCTATCTAAGTATGATTTATATGTCTTTTTTCTATTATTCTCCTTATTTCTTGCCTATTTTAGGGCAATCAAATTGTATGTGCCTTGGTTTGCTGTAGTTGTAACATATGGGAATCTACTTCTTTCTATCTTTGCTCTTGAAGTTGTTTAAGTTTTTTCCAAACTTCTTCTTTCTTTGCATGGTTTTGATTATTCTTGTGATCAATTCAATATCCTCATCTTCTTCACCACTGGTGGATGCCTCTCCTTGAGAGTCTTCATCCTTAGATTTTGCTCTCAATGTTATAGCTCTTTTTCCTTTTGGATCTTTTGGAGCTTTCTACCTCATTAGAACTCCCTGGGACATAAGTGACCCCATGAGTTCCTTCCTAATCATCTTGTCTAGGCACTTTGCTTCTTGGATGGTAGTTACTTTGGGCATCTAGTGTTTGGGCAAAGAACTCCAAATCTTCTTGACAAGTTTGGGTTCATGATATTTTTCTCCAAGGCTCCTTAGACCATTAGTGATTTCTAGAACCTGCCAAACATGAATAGCTTTTGAATCCTTCATAGTGAAGGACTCATACTCCAGTACAAGAATATTAATTTTGGTCTCCTTGACACAAATTGTTCCTTCATGTGCTACTTGTAACTTATCCCATATTTCTTTTGTAGAGTCACATGAGGATATTTTCTCAAATTCAGAGGGGGAAGGGGTATTAGAGGTAATTCTTTGCCTTTACATCATGTTCTACTACTACAATGTCCTTAGGGGTTTGCTTATCTTTAGTATTGAGAACTATCCTTCCATTTTTATGGTTAGCGATAATTGATAATCTGTGGCTATCAAAAAGTTTTACATCCTCATTTTCTAGCACCCATAGTTGGTTCCATCAAAGAGTGGAGATCTAATGGTGGATTTCCCTTGGCAGTAATGTTGTGGAATAGACTAGCCATTGTGGGATCACTTCAAAAGTTTAAAGACACTATTAATAAAGGTTATAGAGTGAAGCTTGTTCTGAAACAAATTATTGGTCCCTTACTAATGATGGCTTAAGGGGGATGAATTGAGCTTCTAAAAACTTTGGCCAAATAAGAATGATTTGTGCTATGACTGATAAGCTCATAATTTATCATATTTTAAGACCTAAATTCACATGTTTGGGATCTTCAATTGATATGTTTTATTATTTTATGATCAAAATTGATTAAATATTACACTTAAAGAGTTAGTTTGTGTTTCAGGTATCAAAACCTCTGAAAATGAGGTGTTCACTTGTAGGTGTCACTTGTAGGAAATTATTGGCATAGATGGAGGCTAACTAGAAAAACGTGTTCAACATTAAAGTTGTATACTTTTAACTTATCTTTCCAAATTATTAAGAATCACCCAATTCTAATATTCTATGAGAATGTTATGGTTGAAATACCGAACACTACTCCTGGTGAATAGTGCCTCATGCAAATAACTTAAGTAATATTGTGGACAAAATTTTTGGCGTCAAGGCGCCAAATTAGGCAATGCGTATGAAAAGATTTATTTTTAGTAATTGAAGTGGTTTTGCACAAAGGGGCTTGGGGAATCCATGTGGGAGTGCAAACAAACCCTAAATTGGATTATTTAAAGGAGTTTTAAGGTAGAAAATAAGGGGAGGAAGTAGGCAGTAACTTAGGTGAGGACATGACCTAGTAAGGAGAGAATATCTTTAATATAAAAGAGAAGATTTGGAAGAGGGATTACAGTAAAGAGAAGGGAGTGCTACTTGGAGTAGTATTAGCAAAGGTTTCAACAACAGGAAAAGAAAACAAATTTAGAAGCTGCTCTAACTCAATTGGTCAATAGCACTAGCAAGTTTATGACTGATTATCAATTGGGGATAAATGCTATTGAGATTCCTCAATTTTTGTTTGATTTCTGCTAAGAAACCATCTCAGTGAAACATGTCAATCAAAAATCTATTCATGCAATTTCAGGAAGGATTTTAGCAAAAGCAAGAAAAGAAGATGGATTTGGAGAATACTTCAACCTAGTTGGCCAATAATACAAATGAGTTCATGGATGAGACAAGGACTGATTTTTTGAACCAATCTTCTCATATTCAGAACCTTGAAGATCAAATTGGTCAGTTGGCCAACATGTTTACCAATTGCCAGTAAGGAAATTTGCCTAGTAGCACTGAAGTGAACTCAAGAGAACAATGCAAGGAGATCACCTTTAGAAGTGGAAAAGAACTAGAGACTCCATTGAGTGATGACAAAGAAAAGTCAGAAGATCAAGAGCAAGTGGAAATTCTTCCTGAAGATGTTTATGAAGATTCACTTGAAGATGTCTTGTTCAACCAAGTGACAAAGGAATTGGGAATGAGGAGATAGAGGAGTGTGAAAAGTTCATGGAGGCAAACCCACCGCATCCAAGACAACAAACACCGAGATTTGAGGAGTTGGAGCAACTCACTAAAAAGCCTAAGCTATCAATTGAAGAACCTCTAATTCTTGAAATCAAACCCATACCTTCTCATTTGAAATATGATTATGGAGTTTCTTCCTTTCTAGTAATTAATTCTTCTCTTACAGGTGGGAAGGAAGAAAAGTTTCTACTGATACTATGAGAATGGAAGTGTGCATTTGATTGGACAATAGAAGATATCAAGGGAAGCGGCCTTGCCTTTTGTATGCATCATGTTAGAATCAAAAGCGACAAAGCAAGGGAGAAATTTAAAGTGAATGGATAGTGGTGAAAAGTCAAGCTAAAGACTATAAATTAGAACTATTTCTCATCCCTTCTTTCTTAGTATTTTTAGTTCTTTTTTATTTTGTTCTATTTTATTTTCATGTCTAGATTCTTTTTGGTCTTCTTGGTTGTAGATGATCCTTTTTTGAGCCCATCAAAAGTCCCTTTTCACCATCCAAAGGAAACCTCTGTCCACTATTAGAAGAAAATACATCCCCACAAGGAAGTTTCTTTCCCCCTTATGTGTTTCATTTTTCTTAACATTTGAGGATAATGTTTAGTTTAAATTTGGGGGTATGTGGGGATTTTTACTCAGTTTTTGGCAATTTGTTTTGAATTAAGATATAAATTTCTTGATGAGCTTCACTTTTTATTACTTAGCTAAGGAAATCCTAGAGAAATTGAGCTAAACTGAATACATTGATTGATTCTCTCTTGATGATCAATAACATATGCTCATTTTTTCATTGCCATTACACATGGTTTAGAAAGAAGGATAGGTGTTGCCTTGTGATTTAATGATTATTGTGATAAGTCCTTCTTTTTCATGAATGATGAAATTATTATTTGGCATTTTGTGTGATGATCATGTGAAGTGTATGTGGGTTATTTGATAATGTTGTGAATTCAGTGACACATTTTGATTAACATGAGCATGCTAGAACTTGTTTGATTATTCCTCAATTTGAAATTCGAGATAAGATGTTTACTTGGAAGTGATTTAGGCATTGTTTGATTAGTTTGAGCCTTTCAAGCTAACCTAGTACATCATTATCATTAGTGTCCCCATTGAGCCTTAATGAAACAATGACATGTGTAAAGCACATGAAAGACCACCATTTGACTTTTCTTTCTCTAGCCTTATCATGTATACCCTTTGAGCATGAAAAATCATGTTTGACCTATTAAGAGACATATTTGATGCACATGGTTGTATAATGCAAAAGAAGACAAGCTTAGGGGTAGTTAAAAGAAGAATGTCAAAATAAAGAAAAGGGATAAAAAGAAAAGAATTAGTAAGCATTCATCCTTCAATTGGAGGGATCACATCCCAATGAACTCAAAAGAAAACAAGTTTAGGGGTGTGATAGTAATACAACACATAAAAATAGAGAGAACCCAAAAATAAAAAGTCAAGAGAGTGAACATTCATGTCTAATTTATTAGAATGGGGTGTTTCGTGGAGGTCATTAGAATCGCTAAATTGCATATTGTTGATTGAAAAGAATGCATGTAACATGAGATTAACAAAACACACACACACACACACATTCTCACTTCATGAAGGGATTGATAAATCATGAGTTCATGAGGTTGCTTGACTAGTGTCTTAAATGATTTCTAAGTTATGTGTATATGTGTGATTTGTCTAGAATGTTCTTAAATATTTAAGAGAGGATATCTCTATGATTTTTATGATTGCTCTTTTGCTCGAGGACGATCAAAAGTTAAGTTTGGGAGTATTTGATAAGCTCATAATTTATCATATTTTAATACCTAAATTCACATATTTTGGATCCTCAATTAACATGGTTTTGTTGTTTTATAATCATATTTGATTAAATATTACAATTATTGGAGTTAGTTTGTGTTTCAGGTATCAAAATGTCTGAAAATGAAGTTGAATATGAAAATGGTATCACAAGTGACACAAGTTAAATAACACAAGTAACATTATTGACAGATCTTTTAATGCGAAGGTTGTGATGCCCTAGAATTTTTTGGTAAGTGAGCTTTCCTAATTATGTATTTTGGGTATATTATGCCTATGAGTCTAAGGGAATTTGAAAATAATTACAATTATAGATATGTGGGTTGTATTTAGGTTGCATGGATTCTTGCAAAGGATTATGTAAGAATGTTGCAAAGATACCACATGTGTATGGCTTGGCATGGACTGCCTGTCACGCCCCCGCTTTTCAAGGCGCGACGGTGGGCATTTGCCCTGAGTTTCACCTTGACCTACCCACTTTTAAGGTGGGGTAGTCGAGTCTCACTTTCTCACACTGGCACCCGTAATGGGATTTTATCAGAAT
>JAYJMB010006235.1:0-11224 GCA_036873735.1 Pouteria campechiana | reverse complement strand
AACTTCTCCTCTCTCCTCTATTTCAATAGAAAAAAGAAAATAGATTTCCAGTTACAGAATCAAAAATGAAGGTCAAATGCAAAGCAGAACCATAATCATGGTGCTGTTAAGACTCGCAAAAGTTTTGCAATCCAGTTTTTATTGGCTGACACTCTTCTAAGATAGTTATAAGTTTATGAAAACTTGTGATCACTGTCAGTGAACAAGAATGATTTCTAGGAGGCATGAGCTACCACTGACAAACACTTGAAGTGGAGATTTTCGATGGCAAGGAGATTGACTTCATGGGCCTATTTCTGATCACTTTTGGCTAATCTTACATTTTAATTACTATCAACTATGTCTCAAAGTGGTTGGAAGTAGTAGCCATAGCAACAAACAATACAAAGCTGGTGTTGAAGTTTTTGTAGAAGAACATCTTTAAGAGGTTCAGGACACCGCAAGCATCTTCAATGATGAGGGTTTACATTTCTATAACAAGCTGTTCAACAACCTTTTTCACATGCTTATCATCCATAGGAAAATGGGCAAGTGAAAGTTTCCAACTGGAAGATCAAACAAATACTAGAGAAGACAATTGGTTGGAATTGGAAGGACTAGTCCAAGAGATTGGATGATGCACTCTAGGCAGTGTAAAAAACACCAATTGGAATGTTGCCATACCCATTGGTGTTTGGAAAAGCTTGCCATCTCCCAGTGGAATTGGAGCATAAGGCTTACTGGGCATTGATGAAGTTGAACTTTAATTTGAAAGTTGTAGGACAGAAATGGAAGCTTTGGCTGAATGAGTTGGAGGAATTTCGTTAGCAAGCATATGAAAATGCCAACATTTACAAGGATAGGATGAAAAGATGGCATGAAAAGCTCCTTGTCAATTGAGAATTCCACATCGGATAACAAGTGTTGCTATTCAATTCAAGACTGAAGTTGTTTCCTAAAAAAATTGAAATCAAGGTGGTTAGGACCATTTGCTATTAACAAAGTTTTTCCTTATGGAGTAGCAGAGTTGAGGACACAAGACAGAAGAACATTTCAAGTCAATGGCCAATGTAGCAAGCACTATTTTGAGCACGAGAGCAAGAGTGGAGAAGTAATTCACTTGAAAAAGAAGAATAAGAGAGAAATCTATAGTCATGCTAAGGACTATAAACTAAGCACTTCTTGGAAGGCAACCTAAGCTATTGATCTTTCATTTATTTCAAATTCTTAGAATTAGGATGGATTTCATATTTTTGGAGTATTCCATTTACAATAATTGCATTAGTTTAATTTGATTTGATTTGATTCTTAGGTTATCAATTTTACATTAGTTTCTATATTTATTTCCAATATTAAATTGACGTTTTATGTTTAGTAAGTTACAGAAATGAATTGGGGGAGTGAGGAGTAAGAAAAATGGATAATTCAAGCAAAGAAATCATCATTAGAGAAAAGGAGAATTGCTAGAGAATTAATTCAAGCTAGCAACTTTGATGCTATGGCGCCTAATCTAGGGTTGTGGCACCCGAATACCCTTTAAGCTTTGATGGTTCACAGCCCTCCCATTTCATCTCCCTTTCTACGCCCTAACCCCCTCTTGTTCCCAACTCTCTTCAAGCCCATTCTCTCACCTTCTAAGTATCCAATTCCCTTTGATCAACAAACAAAAACATCAACCTATGTCTCCTTCCTCCACCAATCTTCCTCTAAATGCCCAATTTTCCCTATTCATCTTCTTCACACCCTAGTGCAAGGTTGGTTTCCAAACTTAGCAAGGCAACTTTGTGGATTTTGGTGCAAATTACTCTTAAAAAATTTATCTTCTTAATTTGAGTCTCTATTGTGGGATTACAACAAAGTTTAAGTGAACTTTGGTGTTGGGAAATGGTTTCTTCAATGCCCTTTCGGTGTATGGCAATTGCCTGAACCAACTTGTGTGTATGGAATTGGTGAATTTTTGGTGGAATTGGAAGATTCTTGAATAAAAATTGTTCAAGTGGTGATTGTGTGGTAGGGTGGTGAAATTGAAAAACCTTTGTGAGTTAGCATCGACGAATATGTGGAGTACTCCTAAGTGTTTGTGGAAATTTCTTTGTAAAGCAACACCATTGTTTTCATCAGTTTAAGGAATGCCCATTTGTCTATTGAGGAATTGAAGCTAAAAAGGGGGAGTGTGTGGCATTGAAGGACTTGGAAAGTCAATGATAGTCAACATTGTTTTACATTAACCATGCCTCCTACTAATAACACTGTTGTTGGTCCATCTAAGAGGAAGATAGGTGGGACTTTCGATCCCTACATAGAACCTACATTCTTCAATGATTGAGTAGTGTTGGGTCTTATGCAAGTATACACGATCACAAGTAATATAGATAAGGTGAGTTGAGAATCGTTCCCACAAGGAATTAGGTTGTTACACACTAAGTACCAAACTTAGTTCAAATTAGTATTATTTGATTGAATGAATTATAGCAATGTTATAATAGTAGCAATCTACTATATCTCCATGCAAATCCTAAGCAATAAACCCATTAAGTTTAGGCATCCATGTATAATATATGCACTTGCAAGGTCATACTCACATGGATTGCACATATACAATGACTATCTCTAGACTTCATTGCATCATATGTTCTTCAATTCAAGAGTCTATTCCTAATTCACCTCTCTCAAGTATAAATTAAGAATCTAAAATCATGCATATAGAGGCCAATCACATACATGTATTAAGTATAAAAAATAAAAAATAATGAGGAAGAAGATAATCAAATTCAAAAATCAAACATCAACACAAGCTGCATTGCTAGGATTCATCTAACCCTAGATAAAAGAAATTTATAACATCATAATTAAATTAAAACTAACTGAGTAATTGATAAACATCATCATAATCCAAGATTGAATGTTAATTCAAAAATAATAGATGAACTAGAAAGAAAGAAAAAAATATTAAGGTTGCAGCGGCTTTCTCCATTGATCTTCCTTGCTCTAGAGCTCCTCTCTCTTGTCTCCTTGCCAGAGTTCTTCTAAAAGTTCCCCTTTCTATGTTTTCTTCTTTTTAAATAACATAACTTAGGGTTTTGTTTGTCATGCCCACCTTCTAAGGCATGACCCTAGTCATTAGCCTTTATTTTCACTATAATTTCTTAACTTTTAGGGTGGGGGTGCTCAAATCCCATTCTATTACACCTATACTTATCATTATTTTCCCTCCTAATTCCTTAATTTTAAGGGAAATCTCTACCAAAATTTTGGCAAAGTCTATCCTGAATTATATACATTTAAACCTGATATACAATCACCAAATACATTCCTAATTTCAATATTCACCATTTTCAATATAAAACATGATCCTAAACATTTTTTAATTAAGAATAAAACTAGAATTTCAATAAGTATCAATCAAATCCTAAATGACTAAGCTAGCCAAACTTACCCACAACCCACAACCTGCATTGCTCCATGATGGCAATACACCTTAGGGGAACCATATCATGCTATCACACTATTTACATCATCTACTAAGACATGCCAATACTTCACTTTATGCATCATCTCAATTCTTTTTTAAACTACAATCATACAATCACATTATGATTTATAATTAAACACCAATATACAATGGGATTCCAATTCCAACGTACAATCATACCACAAGAAGATGTCTTCTAGTCTTACTTACCTGTCCTAATCCATAGTTGGGATTCTTTACCTGACCTGTTAGCTAAAAAAATAATATAAGAAGACATGAGTCCAGGTAACTAAGTAAGTAGGGAACTAATATAAAATAATGATCAATAATTAAGCAATTACATTTTCATATCATATCTAAAACATGGATATTTACTATTCAAATATACAAAGCATTTACATTTAACTAACAAAATGAACAGTCTTTTGTATAATGGAATACTCATCATCCCCATTCATCCATATGTTCATATAACATAATAACTTCTTGCTTATTTACCAACACAAGATAATCTTTATCCCCAAATAGTTATCAAACTATACAACAATATCATAGGATTATTTTATTCATGTAAACATATCAATAGCAAAAACAATGTCCTAATCCAAATATAAGTGTTCACAACAAATGGGATATCTACTATCCCCAAATAAAACATACAAGCCTGAATTCAAACAAATGGGCAAATCCTTATGCATTCAAACAAACAAAAGGGGGCCTACTTACCTATAGATGAATCACCATACTCTCCTCAAGCTCTATGACTTTTCATCCTTCTCAGATAATCCTGAACAAAGCAATAATGTCATTCATTTACAAACATAACTAGAACTGATTCATTTCAAACTAATGAATTAGATACTATGATTGATTTATTACTAAACCCATATACTTCCCAAATGCATAATTGCATACTCATCAATATACAATCAAAACCCAACATATTCAACATCTAGTTAACCTTTACAACATGCCAATTAAATTCTAAGTACATCCCAATTCACTGCCATTTCAATGTCACATCCATAATAGTTTCTCATTGAAGCCTTTCAACAAACATGTACTAATACTTTGCAAGTTATGATTTCCCATGTTTAAATCATCCTAAGAAAATCATAATCAACTATTCATAAAGCCCTAACCAACATAAATCATTATGCTTTATGCCTAATCAAGTTCAAAAATAGTATAATTTATGCCTTAATCAATTTCTCCCATGATTATTACTCATAAGTTATAAAATTGGGGCAAAGTCACTGTTTATCTTCCCAAAATTCACTTTTCAAACATAGGTAGAAACCATGGCAAGGAAAAAGTATGACTTCTCATACTCAATTAAGCCCCAAAACACAATAAAACATGAATAAAACATTTTTCCCATGGTTTAACACCCAAATCCTCCAAAATTTCATGATTCCCAAAACCCTAGTTAACATTAAAACTCAATTTCAGATGGGAAGAATATCTTATAGAGGAATCTAGGTGTCTCTCCCTCCCATAGTTGAGAATCCAAGCTCAAAACTTAGAGTAGCACACTTCATTTGCAAAAATCTAATTTATCTTCTTCCTTCACTGTCTAAACCAAAGAATTTTTGGTTAGAAAGCAAGATTGATAGGTTTTCATTTCTAAACAAGCTGAATCCTAGACAAAATGGCATGAGAAAAGTGTAGAAATCATAGGATTTAGGTGTGGGCAAAGGGAGAAATGAAAAAGCCAAAAACAGGACGGAATGGCAAAGAAACGGATTGCCCCCAATTTATCCTGCGATTCGGCGCTGTGGCACCAGAAAATCTGCCCACTGCCCATGCTTTCACCACAATCTAGGCACTACGATGCCAGTTTATTTGCCCACTTCTATTCACTATTTTCCTCCATTTTTTCTTCTCTTTTTCTTCACATATTTTTGCCATAATATTTTACATAAAATTCTACCATTAAAACACATTTAATCCTCTTTTTATGCATCATAAAATATATTAAATTTTGCATCATATATGTCTAGATCATATTCAAATACCTTGCCTTGTTAAATAATAATTTTATTCTCAATTTCACAATTCATTTTCCTAAATGATGGAGCAAAATTTTCTCACTAAAAACAACTACAATGTATTTCAAAACACTAACCCAAAAATTAACACCCTAGGTGTTACATTATTATACCTACATATGGATTCCCAAAGTGGTCTTGCACATAAAATACATAAAATACCCAAAATATTAAATTTCCACACTTCCAAACCTATTGGAGCCACGACTTAGAAATTTGTTGTTTACGATAGACAAGAGCAACATCACTATTTTTATCATATTGTTCTCATACAATATTAGAATGACTTGATTCTTGATACTTTAGAAATATCATTTCAAGTTTGACAACTTTTATGTTGAAAAATATTTCCAAATCAGCCTTCATCTTTGTCAAAAATTAAATACAAGTGAGGCCTTTGTAAAATTCGGCGAGTCTCAAATCTAAGACAATTACGGTATTTTGGCTATAAAGTCCACATATGATATCCAAATGCTATGATTATTAATTCATTGTATGGGCAATTAGAAGGGATAAAATGTTTATATTGAACACATTTGTGATGTTCTAAAATTCTTTTATTTAGGGTTAGATGAATCATAACAATGAATCTTGTGTTGATGTTTGATTTTTGAGTTTGATTATCTTCTTCTCTATTATTTCTTCTTTTCTATGCTTAATGCATGTATGTGATTGGCCTACATATGCATGAATTGAGATTATTAATTTATACTTGAGAGAGATGAATTAGGAATAAACTCTTGAATTGAAGAACACATCATGCAATGAAGTCTAAAAATAGCTATTGTACATGTACAATCCTTGTAAGTATGACCTTGTGAGCACATATATCACACATGGATGTCTAAGCTTATTGGGTTTATTGCTTTGTATTTACATGGATACATAGTAGATCACTTCAATAAGCACACTTACCATAGCACTTGAAAAAGGGTGATAGATACATTAGTGCATTCGATTGACAATGAGAGTAATGTTAATTTACTTAATGCAATCTATCAATACAAGTGGATTTGCTAGGTGGAGTTGAATCCCTAGATATTTTATCCATTGATCTTTCTTCCTTTGCCCTTATGATCTGTTAACTTCATTGTTCTATTTAGATTTAGTTTTATAACAATTGCTATAATTCATTCAATGAAATAATACTGATTTGAACTAAGTTTGGTATGTAGTATGTAACAACATACTTCGTCATGGGAACAATACTCAACTCACCTCATTTATACTACTTGTGATTGTGTATACTTGCAGCCAAGGAATTAGTGAAGGTATACATTAATATCAATACTAATCAAAATTGGTGTTATTTTATTTTTTCTTTTGTGCATAATTTCTAACTATATATTTAGTTTGATACTTAGGTTTAGTTTATTTTGAATTATAGACTTAATCTACTTTGTTATTTTCTAGTTGTGTTTTCATTTTGATTCTTGAGTTTACCAATGGAATTTAATAGTTATCAATGGCCTACTAAGAGGTTACCAATGTGAAGGCCAGTAGGAGTGCATGAATTGGATGCTTTCATTGCAATTACTACATAGATTGAAGCACTTAATCAAAAGATAGACAATATGAATGCTTCAGTAATGAAAATTCAGAGAGTGACTTGTGATTTTTGTGGTGGAGGACATGCCAGCATAAACTGTCAAGTAGGTAACAATTTTGCAAAGCCTTGTGAAAATGCTAACTTTGTTTGTAATTTCAATCTGCAGCAAAACAACCCCTACTCCAACATCTACAATCCAAGGTGGTGCAATCTTCCCAAATGTTCATGGAGTAATCAAAATGCAATGAGAACACCACTAGAATTCAAGCAATCGAAGAGAACAAATCCAATCTAGAAGTGATAGTAGCCAAACTTGCTAGTAGCACTCAATACTTCATGAAGAACATAGGATTTAAGCAACCAGAGGAGAAGAAATCTATTTTCAAAGACATAGTCAACAAACTTGCTATCAACACTCAAAACTTCATAAGCAAAACTCAAGACTTCATGAACAACACAAACATGAGGTTGCACAATCAAGAGACATCAATCAAAAATCTGGAAAGTCAAGAAGGTCAATTAGCAGATACACTGTCAAGAACACAACAAAGTTCTTTGCCTAGCGACATAGAAACAAATCCAATTGAAAAGGGAAAGGCAATAATCCTAAGAAGTGGCAAGTAATTAGGAGAAGAAGATGTTGAATAGGAGGCTCCTAAAGAGAAACAAGAGGAAGCTACTAAAAAACCACAAGAGGCAACTAAGAGCAAACTTTTTCTAGATAATCCCAAGCCATATGTGCCTCCAATTCAATTTCCTCAAAGATTCCAGCAGCATAAAATAGATAAGCAATTTTTTAAATTCCTTGATATATTTAAAAAATTACATATTAATATTTCTTTTGCAGATGCCTTAGCACAAATTCCTAGCTATGCAAAATTCTTTAAGGAGATCTTAGCAAACAAAAGGAAGCTGGAGGATTACAAAACTATGAAGTTAATTGAAGAATGTAATTTCATCATCTAGTGAAAGTTGCCTTAGAAGCTCAAAGATTTGGGAGGCTTCACAATTCCATGTGCTATTGGAAATTTTGTGTTTGATAAAGCACTATGCAATCTAGATGCACCTAAAAAGTTCGACAAGATGATACTAAGATTTGAAGAGCCTAAGCATCAAAAAGCCAAAATCTGCCTCAAAGATATTAAGTAAAGAAAGAGACAGTCAAGCTAAAGACTATAAATTAGAACTACTTCTTATCCCTTCTCTCTTAAGATTTTTAGTTCTTTTTTGTTTTGTTTTTTTTCTTTTTACTTAGGTTCCTTTTTGCTTTCTTAATTTTAGATAATTTCGTCTTGCATCCATCAATAGTTTGCCTAGCCAATGTTTGCCATTCAAATGTTGCATGATACACTTCAAACGTCAAAGTTTAGTTCGTGTGAAGTAGTAGCAAAAACTTTTCATTCAAGGAAGACTTCAATCTTAACTTTCTTTCATTGGACAATGTTCAGTTTAAGTTATGGGCTATTTAGGGTTTCATTCAGTTTTGGGCAAAAAATTTTCAAACTTAGGTATACTTTTTCAATGAGCTTTAATTTTTTCTTACTAAGCTAAGAAAATCCATGAGCAATTATGAAAATTTGTTAAAGATTGAAATTGAATAGGATTCTCTCTTGATGGTCCATAACATCTGCCTAGTTTTTTATTGCCATCACACATGATTTAGAAGGAAAGATAGATGCTACCTTTTGATTTAATGATACTTGTGATAAATCTTTCTTTTTCATGAATGATGATTTTTGAGGACATGATGTTATAATCATGTGATATGTATGTTGATTAGTTGATAATTTTGTGAATTTGGGACATTTTGATTAACATGAGCATACTAGAACTTGTTTGATTATTCCTCAAGGCAAAATCCAAAATATCATTTTTACTTGGAAGTGATTTAGGCATTTTTTAATTAGTTTGAGGCTTTCAAGCTAACCTAGTACATCATGTTACTAGTGTCCTTGTTGGCCCTTACTAAAAGAATAACAAATGCAAAGCATGTGAAAAACCATTATTCAACCTTTTTTTTCTTTAGCCTCATCATACAAACCCTTGAGCTTGAAAAACTGTGTTTGACATATTAAGAGACATAATTTGTGTACATGGTTGTTAGAGAGGTATGAGTGAAGCAAAAGAATATAAGTTTAGGGGTATTAAAAAGACGAATGCCAAAAGAATAAAGGAAAAGGGATAAAAAGAAAATAATAAAGAAGGATTCAACTTTCAATTGCGGCGATCACATCCCAAAGAATTCTAAAAAAAAATAAGTTTGGGAGAGTGGTAGTAATATAGCCCATAAAAATAAAGAACCCTAAATAATAAGTCAAGAGAGTGAATATTCATGTGCAACTTATTTTTGATCTCTTACTTTGTGAATCCTTATTTCTTTTTTTGTTAGCTAAAACCAAGTGTAACACCCCCCAAATCTAGGGAGCTACTTACTCATATTTTAGAGAAAATCTTGCCAAAAATCTACCAGAGTCTCCCCTCAAATATGAGGGTTTCCGAACCTATACATACATCTAATCATCCACATACATCATATACATCCACAAATTCTCCTAAATCCATAGTCCCATGGACTAGCTACTAGTCTTATAGCATGACAATAGCTAAGAATCAATAATCAATAAATAATGAGAATTTGAACCTCTCATTAGTGAATCAATAAATGACAAGTCACATAATCCACTATAATCTTGCTTCAATAAAATATCAAGAATTAAATAAAGAATGTCACTCCATCGCCGCTAGTTCCCATTTCAAGCTAACCTAGAACATCATGTTACTAGTGTCCTTGTTGGCCCTTACTAAAAGAATGACATATGCAAAGCATGTGAAAAACCATCATTCAACTTTTTTTTCTTTAGCCTCATCATACAAACCCTTGAGCTTGAAAAATCATGTTTGACATATTAATTTACATAATTTGTGTACATGGTTGTTAGAAAGGTATGAGTGAAACAAAAGAATATAAGTTTAGGGGTATTAAAAAGAAGAATGCCAAAAGAATAAAGGAAAAGGGTTAAAAAGAAAATAATAAATAAGGATTCAACTTTCAATTGGGGCGATCACATCCCAAAGAACTCTAAAGAAAAAATAAGTTTGGGGGAGTGGTAGTAATATAGCCCATAAAATATAAAGAACCCTAAATAATAAGTCAAGAGAGTGAATATTCATGTGCAACTTATTTTTTATCTCTTACTTTGTGAATCCTTATTTCTTTTCTTTGTTAGCTAAAACCAAATGTAACACCCCCCAAATCTAGGGAGCTACTTACTCATATTTTAGAGAAAATCTTGCCAAAAATCTACCAGAGTCTCCCCTCAAATATGAGGGTTTCCAAACCTATACATACATCTAATCATCCACATACACCATATACATCCACAAATTCTTCTAAATCCATAGTCCCATGGACTAGCTGCTAGTCTTATAGCATGATAATAGCTAAGAATCAATAATCAATAAATAATAAGAATTTGAAACTCTCATTAGTGAATCAATAAATGACAAGTCACATAATCCACTATAATCTTGCTTCAATAAAATATTAGGAATTAAATAAAGAATGTCACTCCATCGTCGCTAGTTCCCATTTCAAGCACCAACCCACATGCACACTGATGTCGTGTCATAACTACACACATTCTCAACTAATTCTCATCACAACAAGTATTAAATCAAAATTTCAACATCAATGCATATGGTTAAACTCAAATAAAAGTACATTTCATAAATACATCACAAAACATCAACATATACAATAAAACACAGTACCCATATACAAACATGTCAGTCACACTCAACCACACATACATTTGGGAGAATCCTACTTACCTCACTTGAAAATAGTTTCCACAATCTTTTAGTCTCACAATGCCTTTTAATCAAGAATCAATGAGTCCTACAACATTTCATATGTACATGTAACAACCCGGGGCTCTAGTGCACTATTGTCCGCTTTGGGCACACGCCCGCACGATTTTGTCCCAATGCATTCTTACAAGGAACCTCACCGAGCCTGTCATGTAACCCGCCCAAAACGGGGTACACCTTCACAACCGAGCCCCACATAATTAGCCCATGACTCCCTCCCTCACTTCATCGATGTGGGATGCCACTCACGCCATCCACCCCTCAAGGCACCAGTGTCCACACTGGCCACACCCTAGAGACTGT
>JAYJMB010006234.1:0-11225 GCA_036873735.1 Pouteria campechiana | reverse complement strand
TTATGCATTTTTATGTAGTTAAATTAGAAACTAGAACTAGTCACATGTGTTCTAGTGGTTGACTTTAACATTGAATTGCATAACATTGCATGGCATCCCATTATGAATCATGAGTTGAAAGGGATATGATTGAATCACGTGACATGTGATTGAGTTATGTCATATGTGAAGATGTTTTGGTGATTGGTTATTAAAGGGACAAAGGCATAAATGGGGCTAAGAAATTGGGATGGTTGAGGAAGATCCAGATGGAGGAAAAAAAATTACAGAATAGGGGGCAATAACTTGGGCATCGCGGCGTTGGAGGATAAAGCCGCAGTGCCAATGCTACGATAGTGCATATATGTGATTTTTTGATTTTTGCATGGTTTTTTTAGGGTTAGGGAATTTCTTAGGAGCTATAAAAGGAAGAAAAAAGAGCATGATAAATAGCGTTTGAGAGGGGATATGATGCGGATAGGATAGTGCTTGGATGGCACAAACATGATATGACTATGATAGTGTCTAGGTGGAACCAATGTGATATGAATATGATAATGCCTGAATGGCACCAATATGACATGAACATGATAGTGCCTAGGTGGCACCAATGTGATATGATTATGATAGTGCCTTGGTGGCACCAACATATATAGTATGATATGACACCCATGGGGTGTCGCCATGCTTGGGCAACATGATCATGATATGATACAACACCCATGGGTATAGATATGCCTTTGGTGGCATGAAAATGATGTGACGCTTATTAAATCCATGATTTGTAAAAATAGGGCGTTAATACTTTATAATTCATGAGCATACCCAATTTCATCAGTAGATGTGGATGGTGAACCTGTGA
Source organism: Pouteria campechiana (assembly GCA_036873735.1). Classification (NCBI taxonomy): domain Eukaryota; kingdom Viridiplantae; phylum Streptophyta; class Magnoliopsida; order Ericales; family Sapotaceae; genus Pouteria; species Pouteria campechiana. Next base: position 10,384 of record JAYJMB010006234.1, on the reverse strand, counting down.
TCTCTATGTTGCAATGAGGGTGAGGTACCGTAGAGGTTAGCAATAAAGTTGTTTTGGGCTTGGCAACATTCATAGTTGGGGTTACAGAGATGTACCAATTACACCTTGAAGAGGGGAAAGGATGATGCTTCACATCTAGTAAATTCATTTTGGTAATGGTATGAAAATGATACATGCTTATGAATGAAAATTCCTTGATAATAAGGCCAAGTCTTGTAATAAAATGATAATGAAGAGTGTATGTTGATGAGAATGTCTTAATGGAAAGGCTAGCGTTGGTAATGATATGAAAATGAGGAAATGGGCATAGATAAAAATGCCTTGATGATAAGGTGGAATATAAGTCTTGCATAGGAGAGATTTGACTATGAGTATGGTTTATGAATGGATATGTATCATGGGTATGTGAACATTGCATGTCATGAAACTGCATAAACATTATTTTGAAAATAATCTTCTTGTGATTTAACTATTATCTTTTACCACTTTGCCTACTTTCTGAGTTCGCCCGGACTCACCCTATTTTAATTATGGTTTTTATTTGATAGGTCTGAAGATGGAGCCCAACATGGTGTTGGAGCTTATGACTAGGAATGGGTTGTGATCCTTGTGTGAGCTTGATGGTTTTTGGATGTTAAAATCCTTTTTTGTTGATAATTGGTGTAATGTATATAAGTTGTAAATTCAATAGATTCAAAACTTTATGTAACTAAGGCATTTCAAAATAATGGAATGTATGTATACATATGTTGTCAATTACCATCACAATGCGACTTGTGATTCTGGGCAAAGTGTAGGTGTGTGTTATTATATATAAGGATGTTTATGAATGTATGATATTACATGGAAATGATTGGATAGGTATGAAATCTGAAAGTTTGGAGGAGACTCTACATGAGGTTCTCCTTTAAATTGTAATTTGGTAGCACCCTAAAAGCAGGGCGTTACATAAGGCATGCCATTAAACTAAAGTAGATTTTTTAGAAACCTGTAAATCATGACAGAGATTCTACTTTAATCATAGGCAACATTGAATTCTTTGAACTAGCATAATTATGAATTACATCATAAAGATGAGAACTTGACTTCTTTAAAAGCTTTAAATGTCCATATGCTAAATCAACCATTTTCATTTTAATGAATCAGATATGAATTTTTAATCAGTTAGAGCATAATTAATCATTCTTATATTTTCTCATGATTATACAATATTTTCAAGTTTTAAATGAATTATACGGCTCTTTGGCATACTTAACCTCAAAACATGTTAGTTGTTTAGATAATGCATTGATTCCATTTTCCTAGTTGTCTCTAGTGTTCTTTTTCATGTTTCGGAATTGTAAGGTGAATTTGATTTATTCTAACTTGTTCTAATCTAAACTCTAAAATCCTATTCATGCATAGGTGAATCAATATTAGATACAAACAATTAAAATTATGAATGCAGCTTATGATAAAATATAAAGAGATTTAAGTTTGAATATCATACCAGCACTTACCTTGCTTCTTTGGCCTCTAACTTATTTGGATATGCTCTCCTTCATCTAGTGTTAAGAAACCATTTGTCCTTTGATGGAGCTTGATGAATCTTCTTTTCTTCAAATTATAACTTTTTGAAGAAGGTGCTCATTTATACCTTTGAAGGAAGAATACTTCTTCATCTTCTTTTTCCTCCTTTTTGTTAGCCCACTTTTCCTTTTCTTCTTCTTTCTCCACATGTTTCTTTAAATATCTTCCCTTAATTTTAGGGCCACTTTTTTGCACTCTTTATTTTATTTTCTTTGCAATATCCTTCATTAATTTAGAGTTATTTTTTATTCTCGTTTTCTTTTTGACTTTTTTCCTCATCAACCAATAAGAATTTTTCTATTTTCCCATCTCCAGATGTATCTTCAATTTTCTTTGGAGATTGCTTCCCCTCAACTATTGCTTCCATAATTTCTTCTTCTTTTTGTTGCTCTTTCTTGTCTTTGTTAGGTTGCTCCTCCTTAACCCATGACAATTCTTCAACTCATAGCTCTTCTTTTTCTTCTTCTTTCCTATCTCCTACTCCTAAATCATTCTCAGTGGAAATATTAGTTTTTTTAGTGCACTTCAATTTGCCCCTCAGAAATTGCCTTTAACTTGTCCAAAATTTCTTTTGTAATTTTACAAGCTAAGGCAAACATGCAAATGATGGGGTAGAGAGCATGTATTAAGACATTCATAGACTTTTTATTCTCTTGCCTAGCTCTCTCTTCATCCTCACTTATGTCAATAAAAATAATCTTCCAAAGCTTAAGGTCATTGGCCATAAGATTAATTTCCAACATTCTCTTCCATTATGCATAGTTGGATCCATCATAATGTGGAAGTTGAAAGGTGGAATGCCCTTTTGAGAACATAAAGGATGACAACATTCGGTTAACTAAAATGGATCATTGTAATTATTTATGTAGCCTACTTTGATACCACTTGTTTATTCTCATAGGCTTGGCTTAACCCAAGAGGGGAGGGGTGAATTGGGTTTATAAATATTTATTGCTTAACCCTTATTTAATTAGTTTTTCTCTTTTTTGAACTTGCGTGTAAGTTGTAATGAAATAAGTAGTAAAGCAGTTTAGTGCAAGAAGATAAAGCAATCACACACAAACAATATAAATAATATTTTTTATAGTTGTTTGGGCAACTGCTCCTACTCCACTCTTCCAAGAGCACTCTCCTTGTGCCTTGGGTTCCAAGAGCTCTCTATAGCGAAAATAGAAATAGTGCACCCAACACTCTTCTAAATTGTAGCTCTAGGGGGTGTAATAAACTAACAAGCTATTCATGAGACACAATTCAACGAACAAAGACTTGTTCTTCTTGATTCCAACTCAAGAAGGCATAAAATTTAGTGCCTCTGCACTTCTAGATTCCAGCACTAAGGGCCATAAACAAATTAACAAGCTATTTTTGAGACACACTCCAATGAATAGACTTGCTCTTCTTGAGCTTGATCTCCTTTACATACTCAAGGAATATATACAAATATGAAAAGAAAAGATTTACACTTTGAGCATGTTTCTTTATGAGTGTCGGGGAAGACTTGATCTTATTGCTCTTGATGTTGTAGAAGATCTTCCCTTGGTGTATTAAAGAAGGAGGCTTTGAATGTAGATTTGAAGATGAAAGTGTTGGTCCCATTCAGATGGTGACTCAAGAGGAGGGGTGAATTGAGTTTTGGTCAAATAATGATTGCAGTGCAAAGATAAAGAAAAGACTTATAGCACAAACTACTTAGACTGGTATTTTTATAGTGGTGTGGCCCTTCACTTGGATTCCTACTCCACTTCTCTGAGTTAGCCTTTTTTGCTAAACTCAGGTTCCAGTAACACTCTCTTTGATCGGCACTCTTTTGATCAAATAAAAGCATTTTCTAGTTTTCAAGCTTACCAACTAACTTTTACAATTCTTCAGCAAGTATCTTACTTGCTCACAATAGTCAAAGGAAAGTCCTTGACTTGCAGAAATATCTAGTAGGCTGAGTTTGTACAAAGTTCAGAAGTAATAAACACAATTAATATAATAATAAAACAGTAAGATTCAATTTCTAGAAGTGGTTGAATGGATGACTTTGCATGCTTCTTTGACTGAGTTGAGTGCAATTGAAATCATGGAAGAAAACTTTTAAAGCTTAGTAAATGCTCTCTCTTTTTTTCTTTTAAGTAATCTCTATCTTCTTGATTCTCACTTAACTTCTTTTATATTAAAACCTCTGACTTTCTCTGTTGTGGTAGTTGACAATCATTAAATGCAAAGAAATGTTTGAATTTATGACCGTTGTACATTTCATTATGGTTTTAGAGTTTATGATTCAGCATCAGATTCTCTGAGGTTTTAGTGATATGAAGTTTCTTGCACAACTCACACATCATCATCTCTTTAAATGCTCAGAAGATATGTTTTGAAGGCTCTAAAGCGGCACAAATAGAAGCGACTCGTGTCAGATATAATGATGGCTAACTCTGAAGTTCCTCTTTGTCTCTGAAGTGTTGCTCCCTTACACATTGGTAGCTTAAGAGGGGGGGTGAATTAAGCTTTTGAAATTTTTAGCTAAAAAATAAGGTCAAAGTGCCAAATAAATAAATAGAACAGATTGCACAGCACATAGCACAAAATTTTTATAGTGGTTTGGCCCTTCCTGGGTTCCTACTCCACTTCTCTAAGTCAATTTCCTCTACCGATCTTAGGTTCCACTAACACCTTGATCAACCTGATCAAATACATGTTGGTTTTCCTACAAGCTTACCAACCAACTTACTAGTTTTCTAAGCTAACTAGAAACTTTTACAACTTATTGGTTTTCAAAGCTCACCAACAAACTTTTATGCTCTCACCTACTTGCTTATCTCAGTACATAAATATCAAGCATTTTGCTTGTGTTATCAAATACTAAAAAGAAGTGTACAAATTAATGCTTCTTACTTAGGCAGACTTGTACATAAATTCAAAGACTTAAAGTGAATAAGTAAGCAAGGAGAATAAGAGATTCAAACTCCTTGATTGAGAAGTAATTTAGACTTTGAAAGCTTTGACAGAGTTATTACCAATGGAGTTGAACTTTGAGGAAAGATTTTGAATGCTCAAAACTTTTTGTATTTTTTTATTATTTTAGTATTGCATCTAAATGCATCTTTTATAAGCTGAGAGAATTTTTCTGTTACTGACTGTTGTGGACTTTCAAACATTCAAAAATATTTTTCTTCAACTTACATTTTGTCTGATATCTGACTTTGCAATAATCTGGTATTGGTCTAGTACCTTGTCGCTAAATTTTCTTCTCTTAACATTCACTTGAGTATCGGATGCTCCAAAGTAGTTTCTTCAATTCCTCCAAAGTGGTAAGTGAATAGTCAATGTGTTAGAGAAATGATTTTTGATGCACCGAAGAACTAACTTTAGTTTCTCCGAAGTGGCAGAAGTCCTTCTTACTTGCGATAGTTCTTTGGAGAGAGTAGTTCGGATTCTCCAAACCTTTGATGCTTCAAAAAGAGTGACTCTGAAGTAAGGTCTGACAACTCCAAAATTTACTTACTAACTCCAAAGTATGTTCGTTGACTCCAAAGAGTATCTTGATGATTCTAAAGTGTGTCTAGTTAACTCTGAAGTATAGCTTTATGACTCTGAAGCATATGACTCTAAAGAGTATCTGATTAACTCCAAAGTGTGTCTGATTAACTCTGAAGTATGTCTGATTAAGTCCGAAGTGTGTTTGATGAACTCCAAAGTATGTCTGATTAACTTCGAGGTACGCTTGAAGACTCCAAAACATGTTTTGTTGACTTTGAAATTATTTTAAAGACTCCAAAGTATACTTGATGATTCTTAAGTATATCATAATGACTTCAAAGGCTTTCATGTTGATTCTGAAGCATACCATGATGACTCCGAAGGCTTTTCTGTTAACTCTAAAGCATACCATGATAACTCTGAAGGCTTTTCTGTTGACTCTGAAGCATACCATGATGACTTTGAAGGCTTTTGTATTGACTCCAAAGCATGTCATGATACTCCAAAGCTTTCCTGTTGACTTTGAAGCATGTCTTGGCTGACTCCAAATTGTGACTTCGTGCTCCGAAGGGATAAACTTTGACTCCAAAATGTCCCTGAAGACTTTAAGATTTTTGTTTTCTTGTTTTAAGTATATATGTAATTTATCTACTTATGAGCATTTACTTGATTTCTTCCTTTGATCATAATAAAAATTATTCTCAAGTTAAGTATGGGATAATATTTCTGCAATATGCTTGAGAATAAATTATTAATACCTTAATATTTCATCCATGTCTTTGCTCATCATCAAAACATACTTGGTTGAGAATGTTTATCATCAAAATCAAGCTTTTAAAATAGTGTGTTTAGCATTCTCCCCCTTTTTGATGATGACAAAACACTGAGTGATATACCTTTTAAAATTTATCTAACAATAGTCTAAAAATAACTTAATTGCTAGAGATATTTATTAATTCAATGCAGCTCCCTTGAATGGATGCACAAAATTTTTAACTATATTTCATACAAAAGAAAATTTAAAATTTTCCTACATACATTTAGTATATAAAAAGATATAACTATATTTCATACAAAAGAAATTTTCAAATTTTCATAAATGCATTCAGTACATGAAAAGATTCATTTCATTTAACACATTTTCTCCCCCTTTTGTCATAATCAAAAAGGTGGAAAGGAATAAACATGAATATTCATAGCCAATCATGATCAAAATGCATATATACAGAACTTATCATTGATCAAAAATTTGTAGATACATCATATGCTCAAAGTTAAGATTTTTACAAAAAAGATTACAACAGAGAGAAATGCAAAAGGCTATAATGTCAGTGGGATGGTTTGGGTTTTCTCTCATAGGTTTTAGGAAAGAAATCATTTTGAGATGGAAGAGTGGGCTTGGGTTGAGAGGATGATGGTGTTGGAGAGGGCTTGGGTGTTTAGGGCCTTTTTGGTGGAATGGGTGGAATAAAAAATGGATCCTTTGGGATTGCTAATGGGGGTTCATGGGTATATGCAATGGTTCCACAGTCTGAAACATTGATGAAGTCAATGCACTCTCAAAATTTTGCGTCTAGCAACTCGGGAAAGACTGCAAGAAGCCCTTTCAAGAGGTTTTCTCTATTTGCATTCATCCCAACTATATACCCTTGGTAGTACATGGTGATTCCAGGTAGAAGAACCTTTTTGTTTTCCTTTGGAGGTGGAATCTTTGGCTTCCTCTTGGGTTTGGAAGAAGATGATTGAGATGAAGGTATAGAAGATGATGGTTTGGGTTGCGGTTTTAGTTTGGGAATTGCAAGGAGTTTGCTAGTTTTGGCTTTGGTAGAAGTTGAAGTTTTTGGTTTTGTTAGAGGAATTAGTTGAGATTGTATGTGCCTTACCTATCTTGGATAGAGGGATCTGAAAGTTGAGGATATGGGAGAGGAAAGTTGTCAGCAATGGCCTCTAGGTTGGTAGAAAGAGAATTCTTCCTTAGTGAGAATAAAGAATTGATGAAGATCGAAAGAAGATGGAAACACTTTTCTAGGAGGCTTTAATGCTGGAATCATCTGAAGAAGTTTCTTAGAATAATTTTGAATGATTGACTCTCTATCAAGAATTTGGATTTTGGCCTCTTGGGTGTCAATGGAGGATTTGGGAGAAGATGAATCCTATGTAGAATGTTAGGATCCTTAAGTTCCAAGAATGAAAATTCTTAAGGAGATAGAATGATAGACTGAGAGAGGAACATTCTAGCAACTTCAGAATTGATTTTGGATTTATTCTCGAACTGAGAAAAAGTCATCCTAATTGGATTGAATACATGGAGAAGAATATTAGTATTATCAATAACTACTGGAGGAGAGTGTGAAGGACTTTGTGGTAGAGTTTTTGGAGGGGCGGGAGGTCTTCTCCACTCTAGATGAATCGAGGGTGTATTCCATTATGGTGGAAGGTCCACAATCCATTCAGGGATCAATTCTCCTGATCGAATGAGATCAAGCCAAGTCCATTCCAGCTATATTGCTGGCCTTGGGGGAAGAAAATGGATTCTATGAATTGGGACTATGAAGTATTTGCCATATCTAAGAATTACTCAAGAGGGATCTACTTCAAAAGTTAGAATTGAGGGAGGTTGTGTTGGAAGAGAGGAGGATGCAATTTCAGTAGTTCACTCTTAGGTTGAGCAACCTATGGATCTGTAGGAGAGGATGGATGAGGTGAAGACATTATTGTGATGAGGGAGTTGGTTCTAACTACAGAGAATTCATGGGGAGGTGAGTAGTAATAGGTTGGAGGTGGAGAGAAATGGGGATGATAGTCTTGACCTCTGAGTGACTCTGCTAGAGATTGTAGAGAGTTAAGTCTTTGGTCAATCTAATTAGCTCTTAGAATTATGGATGACATGGTAGTGCTAAGATTATGATCCATTTTATCCATTTGAATAGCTAGAGTAGAGACACAATGTTCAATCATGGTGAGCCTATCTTCAAAGTGTTGTGGAATGGGTTATGTTGTGGGAATTGATGAAATGGTTGGTGTGGATGGTTGATGAGAAGGATTGGGTTTAATAGGTGATGGGGATCTGATGGGAGTGTGAGATGGGATGGTTGCTACTACTGTAGAACATTCATTTCCTCATATTCAGTTTCTCTCAAAGTTTTCTCTAACACTACTTCTCTAATAGTACTTTGTTCCTCTCTTGGAGCTTCTTCTCTTCTCTTAGCTTCAAATTGATCTTCTTTGTTGGAGAATTCTTTTCTTGCTTTTGCTGGTGAATTCATGATTTCTTGTCTTTCTGTTTCTTTTTCTTTAGTATATGAGGAGAGTTCTTGCCTTGTTTCTGTGACTTGTTCTGCGACTTCTCCCTTTTTTGTTCTTTCATTAGGTTTGGATCCCTTTAATGGAGTTGTTTTTCTAGGTTTTTCAGTGATCCAACCATGTGTTGTTGGCTACAGCCCATCCTTTTCAAAATCTTCTCATTTAATGTGTTTGTATTTCTTAGGAGCTATTCATTTTCATTTGAGAAATTTACTCCTGCTTCCCTCATTATCTTCATCAGAGCCATTCCATAGGATAGGAAAAATCTTGTGGTGCCCTTGATTAAATGATGTGATCTAGCATTAATTTTGCTAGATTCATTTTTCTCTTATTTTTCAATGCCCACATAATTCTGCCATTCTTTTCATACACATCACTAGTAGCTTCTCCTCTAGGATAGACATTATTCATTACAATAAGATATGCTAGCTTGAGATCTACATTCAGGTGACTAGCATTAAGATAATTTTCTTTCTCATCTATTTCTGTCTCTGCTAAATCCGAGAACAGTTTTGCTCTGGAAGGCCATATAATTTTTTCTTCTGCTTCAGAGAGATTAAAACAATTTCTTAAACTTTCTATGGATAGTTCGATCTCAATTTCTCCTACCCATGATTTTTTTGTCTTTGTATTGAGATTACAAATAAGTGTTTTCACAAGTCTTGGATATAAACTATGTCTGTAACTGACATAATCATTCCAACCTTGGTATCTTAACCATTCACATTCTTCTAACTGCATACCATTTTCTTCAAAGGCTTCAAAACTAAAGATCTTTCCTTTTATTATTCTCTTATCCTTATATCTTTCTAAAAATCTGGAGTAGTCAAAGGTGCTATTTTGAAAAATTAGTGCAAGTGTATCAACTTCTCATCTGACCTTTTTGGTTCCTCTTCTTTGTAGAGAATCATCTCTTTCCTTTCTTTTGCTTTTTGCTCCTTTGGTTCTCGCCATTACGATAGAGAAAGCTTGGGTTTGAAAGAAAATGGGGGTTTCTAGTTGAGATGTTGGAGAAGACTTGAGAGATTGAGACAGTTGAAATGGAGATTCGAAATGAGCGGGAATATGAATAGTCTTCTCTAAAAGGAAAATATCGAGAGTTCGGAGAAGAGGATTTTAGGTTTTTGGAGAGTTTTTGAGCACTTAAATAGATTGAGTACTTTCTAACTTTACCATTGGGTTTGGATTTAGTCTGAAACACTAATGGGTTTTGGTTTCAGATGCTCTGAAAGAGGTTCTTTGGAGGCAATGAATAGAATTGGAGTTTCGGATACTTTGATACATTACTTTGGATGTTGTTATTGGACTTCGGAGGCTTCGAAGTGAGATTTTTTGTGAACTTAGGAGGTTATGAAGTACAACATTGGACTTAAGTGACTCCAAAATTTTATAAGATGAGTTTTCAGAGATTTTAGATTTTAAGTTTTGGTGTACATATTAATTATCCCTTTTACCCAATAATACATGTTTATTTAGGTATCATTAGCAAGATGGATAATTAAATATGCATTAAAACACTTCTTGGAAAATGAAAAGATGCAATGTATTTCATTTCAAGTTTAAAATAGATGAGAGCCAAAAAGAGTAACTTATTTGTTTGATGAATTAAGTATTTTATGCACTTGGATCTAGAATGCCTAGTTCTCTTCTTATCATGTTAAATCTTTCTTTTGAAAGTGGTTTTATAAAAGTATTTGCTAGCTATTTTTCTATTGGGACAAATTCTAAGTAAATCTCATATTTTTAAACATGGTCCCTAATTAAATGATGCCTGATTTCTATATGCTTAGTTCTAGAATGCAGAACTAGATTCTTGGTTAGATTTAGAGCACTAATATTATCACATCTGATAGGTATATCAATAACGTTAAGGCCAAAATTATTTAATTGTTGTTTCATACATAGGATCTGAGCACAACAACTGCCTGCTGCTACATATTTAGCTTTATCGGTTAATAATACTACTGATGTTTATTTCTTAGAGAAACATGAGATAATCATGCTTCCTAGAGATTGATATTATTCTAAAGTACTCTCTCTATCTACTTTG
>JAYJMB010006233.1:0-54139 GCA_036873735.1 Pouteria campechiana | reverse complement strand
CTCTCTCTCTCTCTCTCTCTCTCTCTCTCACACACACACACACACACACACACACACACACACACACACACACACACCCACCCACCTGCACGCGCGCACACAACATTTTTTCCCTTGAAGTCTAGGATGTTGTTTTTCATGGTTAATTACGGTTACGGAATGGACAGGGTGCAACAAGCTTTTCTTCTTCCAAGTATGGTGTCACCCCATAGAAAGTTTCCATCCATGTCTGGTTATTTTCACATTAAAGACGCTCGTGAGGAGAGAGACTATATTTCTATTGGAAAATTATTTTAATATTCTAAAAATGTGCACGATGACTCAACTGTTAAGTTTTTGTAGTCGGATGCAAAGAGAGGGATGGGAAGTGTATGAGAATTCATCTCGAGCAGATGAGTGGCTACTGCAATGGTGATGCTAAAAATGCTTAGCCTGCCTGTTTTAGTGGTACATCAATAAAACATCCTAGCTGCTGCTGCTGCTGCTTGAAAATACATTCAAGCCGCATTCACTAGACCACCTGAACTTCTAGTTTGCAAGAGAGAGGAATTGATTCCTCTTTATTTCTGACAAACATCGGCGCATGAAAAAGCATACTTTTGTCCATCAAGCTCGACCTCAAGATGAGTATGGCATTTACGTGCAGGGCCCTTCTGTTAGAAAATGCTTAGAAAATCTATAAAAACGAAGGAACGGATTCTTGAAATTGTGAACAAAGAAAAATAATATTCTTGAAATTAGAAAATTTTCCTTTCTTACTACACTCGACGCTCTGATGGAAGCCGGTGGTTGCTGTTATCAACGAGAACAAAATGCATGGAATATCACTGAGGTTAACATTTCCTCAGCACACGCTATGTTGAGAACTTTGGACGTCAATCCCCAAGAAGCAAACCATGATGTAAGGCCTGCTAGCTTCTACTGTGCTTCGTTTTTGCGTTGAACCTTGATTTTACCAAAATGTCTTGCGTAGTATTTCCCAACCGATCGCGACCAACATCAACCTGCCTATTATTTTACCATTTGTTTAAGGATTAGAATTTTTTTTTAACATATCATTTATATTCAGGGAGTATCGATATACCTTGGTGGCTAACTCTAGTGAAATTGGTCCAGTGGCAGGGGCCTTCTTTTTCTTTTTGAGATAACTTAAATCTTCTACTATTAATTTTAATCTAGTTTTTAAGCTGTCTCCTCTTGTAAGAGTTTAATTCGTAGCTTTGAAGTTAAATGATATAGAAACTCGAGCTGTTCATTCAAGCCGAAAAATGCTTTTAACCTTTCCTTCAGCTCGAGTCTTTATCAAAAACGTTCAGGTAATTGATTTTGTTATAAAAGGAACGTTGTTTTTTCATTTTTATGTTTAGAATGTGCTCAATGATTAGGCAGCAATTTTTAAGTCGTGTAGTATCAGCGTGGACCTTGTCAAAGGAGATGGAAGTATTGAACTTATTAGACCCATAAGTGTAGCATATGCTCCTGTTATTACGAGTGTTTCTAGATGATAGGTTACAAACCCATGGCCAGGTTGATAAAGTCAAATCCAAGAAGGCATCAATTCCAGGCAAGTCCCCCATTCGTGATTGTGGGCTTACATCTTTTGGGGCTAAAAATTGGTCAAAGCCAATGGAAAATCCAGGCGCCATCAAATGCTAAATTGTCTCTGTCAAAATTTTACCAAATCCAAACAAGCTCTGAAATGATCAACAAATTAAAAATAAAATAAAAAAGCAATAGTCAAAATGGCAAACCTTCCAAAAATCAAGCCATCCCTGAAAACATAAAATCAACAATTTTTTTTATTTTATTTTTATTTTTTTTTATTTTTTTTATTTTTATAATTCCGCTGCATTAGAATGCCCACAATATGCGTCTTCTTCTTCTTCCTATTCTACCAAACCATTTTGGCAGCATCCGAAAGCGAGCCTTGCAGAGCGCTAGCAGATTCCGTTCATTGCCCCATTCCCACAAGATCAAGAACATCCCCGTGACGAAAACGAGCAGCAGACCGAGAAACCCCAATTTCCACCACTGGGGGCCTCGACTCCCGCCTCCATATCCCTTCTTCCAAAACCTTAAAACCCCCTTTCCCCCGCCATCGGCGAGGAGGAGGAGAAGCCAATCCAACGGTTCTGGCACGAGGCTCAGATTCCAAGCGACAAACGATGCAATGCATTGCGGCAGCAGTGCCATTTCAGCTTTGCTTCGCACCCATCCCTTCCGACGCTTCCTTAGAATCCCTTTCTTCGCTGCTACTGCTGCTACGGCGGTGATCGAATTCCCTGCGGGTTTAGGTGTTTCGAGAATCTGAAGATGGAGGATTTCTGAGAATCTTCTAGAGGATGACACGGTCTCACTTTTCTTGAGATTGGAATATGCTGGGGAATGAAAATAATGACGGAGATAAGAGGGATGAGGATGGTGTTGGCATTTGGAAATCTGCCATTGCATCTCTCTCCTTCCGTCTCTCGCTTTCCTCTCTCTCGATTTGCTGCAGAAGGAACCGTTGGGGCCTTTTGAAGTCGGGTGTGGATACAGATTTGGGGGTGCTTTTGAGTGGCGTGCGATACTATCGTTTAAATGGCCAGACCTTGTGCGTGTTTGTTTTCACTTAAAACTAGTGCACGTCTCACATGGATGCGCAGCAGACTTTAGTGGTATAAATTAGGTAAGTTTAAGTGTGACACGTGTGACGGCTTGAATGTCCAAGTGTTTGCATTCAAGTGATGGAACGACACTGCAATGTTTGAGTTTTTACGGACGAATTCAAAGAGAAAATTAATACGCACGTGTGACGACTTGAATGTCCAATTGTTTGGAACGACACTGCAATGTTTGAGTTTTGACGAAGTAACAGAGAAAATTATTACACGCACAGAGCTTTGCCATACTAGCCATTAAAGTAGATAAACGTGTCAAAGATAAGCAGGGAATCCACAGAGGAAGTTTGAGAGTAACACAGGTATGTCAAACTCTCCGCAGGGTGCTCACTTTACGCTTCACCGACAGAGGAAGCATTTACGTCGACAGAAGAACCTCCAAAGGTCTATCAACATCTCTCGAAACTGTCATATCTCACAAAGGAAACAAGAGAGGACCCAACAAAGGTCTGTGGACCTCTTGGCACTAACAGAGGAAATGACAAAAGATAGGACAGAGGTCTCTCCTCCAACGGTCATTTCTGAATAATTTCAAAAAGCTATTTTTTCTACCAATATCTTTCAACAGTATTCCTCCAAATGGTTAATAGTCTCTCCAGAGCCTATAAATACAAGGTCCGTTCAAGAGAGAAAAAAAAAACTTTTGAGTGGTTAATCTATGCATTTATAAGAAAGTCGTCAAGCTTCTAATTGCTTGTAAGTGCTGCTACTTTGCTGCACTTTAACTCTTAACAAACTTCAAGTTACATCAATCTACAATCAAGAGGAGTCTAAAGCACCTCCAACCTTATTGAATAATCTTTAATTTTTCAAGTTCTTATTGTGTACAATTTAGCCTACCAAGAGGCGCCTTCTGTATAAGTTCTCATTTTACACTTTTTATAAGTTCTTGTTATTGTAAGTTAAGTTGGGATACTTACAATGGGATCTTGTTGTAAGAGTTTATGGGTGAACTTAAAGAAACCATGTTTGGGAGTTATTATAGTGAAACCTAAGGCAAAAGACTCTCGTAGAGCCACTTGTTGTGATGAAAGAGAAATAAATTTGTCTTTGTGACGTCTCTTTGAAAGCATGGGGGATGCCTTAATGCTCCTTGAGACTTGATTTGATGTAGTGAAGTCTTTCCCCTTTTTTGTTTGATTGGTGAGAGCCTTGAATGTAGAATTTATGAAGATCGAATACTTTGGCTTGAGTTACAAAAAGATTTAAAAGTTAAGGCTCAATGAATGCTTGTAATAACCTTCTCAATGCTCCATCATTACTTCTTTTATACATTTCTTTGAGATCCAGCTATTGGAGGTAGTTGGGGCTTTTTTAATGTGTGGGAACATTCAAAATTTTTGACTGCTATAGTCATTAAGCGCTTAGCAGGTGGTTGCGATATTGGCTATCATTCATAGGCTAATTGGCAAGCGCATTCCATATGGTTGTGGTCATTTTTTCCAAAAATCTCTCAAGCTAAGTTGTTGGACAATGGCAGGTAAACCCCAAGCGGCTACTATATTTGGATGTGCTCTTACGTGATTCAACAAGTGGCTTGGAATGTTCTTCATTTTCCAAGCGCTTCAGGCATCAAGTTGGTAGGTGATATGTGGAGGTGCCTTCCATCCAACTATGCCATTGTAGGCGATATTAATAGGAGATTGCCCTTTGGCTATTGAGTTTCAGGGACTTGAGGTGTTACTGGAACCCTATAGGTGATATCTATAAGCGATTGGCAATCAGCTGTGATCGCAAGCAAATGTGCTAGGCTGTTGTGAAGCGATTATCATCTGCACTTAAAATTTTCTTTAGCCTTATAATATTTATGTCATTTTTCACTATTATTTTGTTAATCATCAAAATTTAGTTTTCCTTGGTTAATATGCAAGTTGGAGCAGTACAGAGGAAATCCCTCAACCTAAATCTCCTAATTTAGATGAGTCCTTAATGAATTGTATTTAGATTTCAAGGCGTTAAAAGCCAAGCATACTAAAACAAAAAAGGATTTGACTAAAATGAAATATGAATACTCCATGTTACAAATAAAAAATACTAAGTTCAAAATAAACCAAATAGTTCTAAAAAATCTAGAGCTTGTCAAGGCTAAGCATTTGGCATTGAAAAAGACCTTGATCGCCATCTTGATACACACATGGAACAAAAGGCAAAAGGTGGACAAAACAGAAAAAGAAAAATAATGTAGTTAAAAGAAAAATAGAACTAAACAAATTTCGGTTCCTAAATCAATTGCACTAAATGTAAATATAATTCATTCCGAATCTAGATAGTTTTTGGCACCCAAGAAGCATTGGATACCAAAGTTTTTCGCTACTAACCCCCTGGACCCGTTTCCAAAATTGATACCAAAACCTAAAGCCTAAACTTGTTTTTATAAGTATTGTGACACCCCAAACCCAAAATAGTACAAATGCAATAATTTCGGGTCAAAGAGTCAACTTCTCAAGATTAATCACATATATGAAAAAGATGAAAATTCCTTTAAATAATTACATGGCAATCTTTCAAGGATTTAAAATTAATTATTATATTTCATAAAGCAAAGTTTCATAAGCAACATAACATAAAATGCTACAAATAAAAATTAAAATCATATCTTCTTTGCTTTTTCCTTTAGCCACATCGACTTGCATTTCTAAAAATAAAATAAAACAACTATAAGTCACAGACTTAGTAAGTAGGTAATTTACAATAAATTTATTTACTTTGAGTCATCCTATATATCATAAAATATTTAAAAATACATGCATAATAATTCAAATTTATGAACTAACAACCATCCAATTAAATAAAATAAACTTTGATATAGCTACCTGCATAAACACTATGAAATCAACTTCAAATGCATCACCTGACCTTTCAATGGATCTAGAACGCTCAAAAACCTAAAAATCAACTATTTAATTATCCAAATTGGACATTCTAGTGAAACGATATATCAAAAACAAATTAAGGGCTTAAAATCATGCCACATGTCCACCGCCAGCCACCACTTGCTGCTGCTAGCCCACTCTCGCATGGCGCTGGGCTTCCGGGCTCAAATCCATGTCTGGAATCTGGGCTTCCTATTCCAGCCCACTGTCCGAATGTTGGGCTCTACAATTCAACCCACCGTCAGGATGTTGGGCTCTACAATCAAGCCCACCTAATCCTACAGTTTAGCCCACTACTCTACACTTCACTGGCCTTCCTACTTCCAAGCCCATAGAAAAATTTCAACAGCCCATGGTTGTTGCATCTTCCAAAAGGGACGGTGGAAATTTTATTTCAACAAATTTCTAGCCATCCATTTCCATAGACAAACTAATGGAATGCTACCATGTGGACCATTATATCCTATCAACAATTTCATGGATTTCCATGCAACAAAAAAAATATGAATTAATGCCTTTGACGTGATTTCAAGAAATCATGTATCAATAGTCCTTCACATGCAACATTTTTTAAACAGTTGCTTCATCTAACTAGAAAATGATAATGCATGTATGATTGGGTTTTCCATCCAATTGAAACTCTGATTCATAAATAACTTCCAAGACGTACGAGTTGGAGAAATCCAAATTTCAACCTCACAGCGTAACAACCATTACACTCATACAACTATGGAATTCTAATAATATTACATGTTCTTGAAATTAGGTAATTAGAATAATGCAATTATGGAATTCTAATAATACTATATATATATATATATATATTTGAATTCCATATAAAAATAATATGAATCACAACAAAGATTTAGTGTACATACATCCAAGTAAATTACATTCATCCCCATAATCTATCATGCAAATTTTTTGTAACTCAAATTATAATAAACATCATCTAAAAATTCTAGATCATTATATGATCGTTAATCCATTAACAATGTATACCCAAATAAATGATTAAATAAAATAATTAAAAATAATAACGTACTTACCTTTTGATGAAGATAACAAAATCCAATTTAACTTGTTCTTTCCTTTTTCATTTTAGTGTCTCCTCCCTCTTTCTCCTCTGCTCTCCTCTTTCTCTTAAGGTTTCTCAATTCACCACTCTTCTCGGAGTAAAACTCTATTTTTTTTTTTTATACTGGAGTAACTTCTTAGAGTAAAAATCTTTTTTAAATACAAATGTAACTTCCATGAATGTTTAGTTTTAAAACTTCTAGTGGGCCCCACTAAAAAATTGAAAATGAACTTTTTTTAAATTATTTTTTAACCATGTCAAACTCTAGACCTCTCCCTCACTAACCAAGTCTTTAATCATCCGAGCTACATAAGTTACTATTGATAAAATATAATTTATTATATATAAATCAAACTTCCATGGTCAACAAATCAACTATGCCACATAGGTACAAATGTTTGACTATTTAAACATAAAAATAAGTATGATATATTACATTCTTACCACCTAAAAATAATTATCCTCGAAATTCATAAATTATGAAGAATCATTAAACATTGTAGGAAATGACTCTTTTATGTTAGTTTTAAGCTCCAAAGTAGTTTCTTTTTCACAATGGTTACTCCACTATACTAGAACATGCCTAATGAGTCTTCCTTTTAACTGTTTTTCTCTTCCATCTAGTATTTGTACTGGATTTTTAGGATGTATTAGATCACTTTCCATAAGGTATTGATCTACTGATAAAACATGGTTAGAATCTGCCACATCCTTTCTCAGTTGTGAAATATGGAAGACATCATGGACTCCAGACATAGATGGAGGTAATGCCAATCGGTGAGCTACCCTACCAAGTACTTTTAATATCTCAAATGGACCAATATACCGGGGACTAAACTCCCTTTAATACCAAACCTGTTGACTCCACGAGCTGGTGAAACTTTTAGCAAAATAAGTTCCCCAACTGCTGATTGTAGATCTCAACTTTTGCCTTTTGCATACTTCTTTTGTCGATCCTGGATTGCAACCAATTGCTTTTTGATTATTTTTATTGCATCAACAACTTCTTGGATCGTCTGTGGTCCTAATAATTTTCCTTCACCAACTTCTTCCCAATATAGGGGGGTGCGACACCTCTTTCCATACAAAACTTCAGAAGGAGCCATATCGATACTAGCTTAATAATTATTATTATATGTAAACTCATCCATCGCCAAGTGCTCCTCCCATAATCCAGGGAAATCCAATGCACAAGATTGCAATAGATCTTCTAAAATCTAAATTATTTTTTCAGATTGACCATCTATTTGTCGATGATAAGCTATACTCAAATGCAATTTTGTACCAATTGCAAAACTTTTGCCAAAATTTAGACACAAATCGTCAGTCCATGTTGGATATAATAGATATGGGCACTCCATACAATCTAACAATCTTTTGTAAATATAGTTCAGCCATTTGATCCATTTTAAAAGTTATTCTATAGGGTATGAAGTGAGCTGATTTGGTAAGTTGATCAACTATAACCCATACAGCAACATGATGATCCTATGACCTTGGCAGTGTTGTGACAAAATCCATAATAATATGCTCCCACTTCCATTTTGGAATTTCTAAAGCTTGTAACAACCCAGCAGTCTTTTTACATTCTCCTTTGACCTATTGATATACTAGACATTGAGCTATAAATTTAGCAATTTCTACTTTCATACATGGAATGCCCCACACCCCCACCCTATGCATTTTGACCATCTAGGTCAATTCTACCTAACAAATCTCATACCAGGGCTGATGCAGGATGTCACTGTCTTATATTCAAGAGAAGAATCTTACTAAAAATTCAACAAAGTCTCCCCTAAATTATAAGGCATTTCTCCTGTATAATCATGCATCACATAATAATACAATTCTATTTATCTATACAACACAAACAAATCATTAAAACTCACCTGCACACCTGCACCTACCCAAAACTGTAGCTGCATCATGATGACAATTAACATTGAACATATATACAATATTTATCCACAAGTACATTACCTATAACATGCCAATACATTTATCTTAAACATCATTTGGAAGACTTTTAATTACAATCATACAAATACACCATGAATTTACAATCACAAATCATTAAACCATAAAGAAAAATCTTTAAATTCTTGTAAATTACCCATTTTTACTAGAAATATTCTGCCAAAATCTGGCAGAATGTACCCTGAATTATAATGATCTTAGCTTGGCATATATCAATTGTAGAATTCTATAATTTTCCTGATCATAAAATAAGAACATTAATCATAACTAATCACACCCACACCAATAGCTACATGCCCAAGATCAAAACCCCTCATGATGGCAATCTTTCTTTCTGGAATACTACAATTTCAATCATAATAATATATTTAATTCAGTATGATATGCCATACATTTGATTATACATCATGTAAAATCTTTTGAATACAATTATACAATTATATATAAAATTTCTATTTCAAATAATTATACTATTAGGAAAATAGCTTCAACTCTTACTCACTAGTCCTAATCTACAGTTGGGATTCTTTGCTTGACCTGCTAGCTAAAAATAAAAATAGATGTGAGTCTAAACAGACTGAGTAAGTAGGCTATATGGAAATAATAATCCAGAATGTAACAGAATAACATATTCCAATCCATCAATTCATAAAATCATAATTGCTACACAAATAATTCATAAGATATCAAGCTTCCGAACCATGCACTCACATCTCATACTAAAGATGTAATTCAAACATATACCATGCATAAACATCTACTTATGAGGCTTAAGTCCTCATTATTTCAACATATCACTATAACAAAATGCTTTAACAACATACTTTTAGGATACTCATGACCTCTACTCACATTTGTATTCTAATCATCATTAGGGAATATTACCTATTCCCTTGTTTTAGAAACAAACCAAGGGATTTTTTTTATTACCAACTAGCATGCAACACACTATCCAATCATAACTTAAGAAAACACAATACCCAACATCAAGGGATACTTACTATTCCACAATCCATATAACTATATAAACACTTTCATATAATCAAACAGGCCAATGGGATATTCATTGTCCCCAATCATGCATCAACAATCACATAGCTATACCATAAACGAAGCATCAAATATATTAATTTAAGGGATACCTACTATCCTTAATGTCCATATAATCAAAAAATAAAATAAAATCAAACAATTATCGATCTGTAATCCAATACGGGATATCCACTATCCCCAATCAAAACACACATGCCCAAATACAACAAATGGGATATTCTGCATCCTCTTTTAGCATTACATTCAACCATAAGAAGAAGCCTACTTACCTCATGAAAAGCCATTATACACTCTTTCTTTTCTTAAGCTTGGCTTCTCATCCGCATACCAGAGGATCCTACACATTTCTTTTAAATCCCATTTATCATTTATACACACACACACATGATATCAACTTAGTAAAATACAATGATCAAATACCCTGATTTAATCCATTTATAAGTCTATGCATTTCCCAAGTGCATAACCGCACTTTGTCATTAGCCACAAGGCTATTTAACATGATCCATTTTGTTATTATTCATACATTGTGCCTCCTAATACAATTTTTTATCACTTTATTCATAGCTAATCATAGGCCACAATTAGATGGGTCAATCATACATGAGTTCTCATTAAACTATTATATCAAATACCTCATAAGCATCCATTAATTGCAAATTTTTCTATAACATGGGATTAGGGGTTTTCACTCCCAATTATACATCATAAATTCATAGCATATTCGATATTAAATTTACCTTAATAATATGCTAATCATGCTTATAACTCAATTAAACCAAGCATAATTACTTTTTTATGCAAAATTCCCATGTTTTCTATTCATGAGTTACTATTCATAATAAGAAATTAGGCATAATCATATTTAATCAACTCCAAATCATGTCACAAATATTTTAATCAAGTTATTAATAAAATTCCCCTATCAGTTTACATAATTAATACCAAATTTACCCCTAGGATTACTATTCATGGATGGGGTTAATGCAAAATCATGATTTTCTAAGTCTAAATTATTCCAAAATCATCACAAGGCATGCCTTGTTTTTCCCATGAACTCAAAACAAAAATCATGCAAATCCCCTCAATTTATTATTCACAAGTTAGGTTTCAAACCTTAGCAAAGCAAGAAATCCAAATTAGATTAAGGGGATGCAACTTACCATGATTTCCATGTGTAGCTCCCATTCTTCAAGCAATTTCTACTTCAAATCTCCATAAATCAACCATGAATCATGTTCAAGAGGGTTTCCAACCATGGAACCATGCTCATAAGGCAAGAAAATGAGATTTCAATTCATGAATCATTGGTTTCTCATGAAAAAAATAAGAATTACCAAGCTTAAATCTCAGGAAAATGGGACAAAAAGGATGGATTTTTCATGGGTGGGCATGGGGTTAAAAGGGGCTACAACGTGAAATGGGAAGGAAGTTGTTGATGGAGCAACTTGATCTTGCTCATTTTAGTGTGCTCTAGTGGTGCACAATAGATCATACTCATGCACTTCTATTTGCCATATATTTTCAAACTATTTAGACAATTCCAAGACAGTTAACCACCACTCATGTCACTTAATTATCCATTTATAGACACATGAAAATGCATAATTAATCACCTCAAATAAATAGGAGTAATATCATTGAAATCATAATTATCATGCTTTAATTAAGTTATGGGCCATTACCCATCCACTTGAAAATCAATCCTCAATTATTACCTAAAATCAATAAATTGCTTGAAAATTCCACATCATACACATATCTTTATCGCAATGGGTCATATATATAATTTCTCAAACTATTTTGCATAACTAATACACAAATTTTCAAATTTATCAATTTAATCTCGTCCTAAATTTTTCATCAGGCGCAGTTTTAGTGCATTAGGCATAACTTTCTCATATAAAATTTGAATAACATGATTCTTAATTCATAAAAAAGATAATTTTAAGATATACAACTCTTCTGTTGACCATATTTTTAAATTATTTCATTATCCATGTCAAAACTTGATCACAAATGATCCCTTTTTCAAATTCAACATTTTCTTAACATATTCTTATGCTTCATTGGTTTTTCTTCATTTCTCCTTTGTTTTTCTCATGCATTTTCTCATGAATTTTAACATAATTTTCCACACTAATTATTATTAAATATATCATAAATTTCCTCAACAATTATAGATAAATTTATATAATCTTTGCACACAATTGACATGACTTTACTAAATTTTTATACACGTCATGTACAATAAAAATCATTTCCTTTTCAAATAAATTTCCCCTCAATCATTCCACACTTACCTTATATTAACACCAGAGCATTATAATACCCCTCCACTAGAAACTTTTTTTGAGGTCTCTATATATTTTTGTACCGCCTAGATGTATAAAAAATTTTGACTAATGAGCTTCCTTAAGAAGTTCTTCTCATAGTTCTTCTACTTCGGGTACCACCAACCGTTTATGAAGCACAAGGGTCCCCCTAGCAGTATGACAAAAAGCAATTGACTTCACTTTATCTAATTTTTCTAACATTATTAGTACTAATTGATCCTGTTACTGAGCTTTTTTGATTCATTCAATCAAGGTTGATTGAACTTGAAGTGTATGTAATTTGACATCTTCCATTGGAGATACCACTTCCAGTTGTAAAACTTTCATTTGCTAGATTAATAGTATTCTTTTGAGTGGTAAGGCTTTCATTTGCTCAAACAATGATACTTGTTCCACTACTAGAGTTGCTGCTTTTACACTTGTCATACTGCCTTACTAGGATGAAACTGAATTGTGATGTCATAATCTTTCAAAAACTCAAGTCACCTTCTTTGTCAGAGATTCAATTCCTTTTGTGAGAAGATATACCTCAAAATTTTTTAATCTATAAACATTTTTGTCCTTTCACCATACAAGTAATGCCTCCAGATTTTGTGAGCAAAAACTACTACAGCCAACTCAAGGTCATGAGTTGTGTAGTTTAGCTCATACGGTTTTAATTGTTAAGAAGCATAAGCAATTACTCTACCTTGTTGCATGAGGACACAATCAAGGCCTTTCCTAGATGCATCACTGTACACCACATAGTTTTCACCACTTATTGTAAGGCCAACACTAGTGCTATAGTTAATCAAGTTTTGAATTCTTGAAAACTTCTCTCACAATAATCTATCCACATGAACTTGGTTTTCTTCTGTGTTAGCTTAGTCCATGGTATAGAAATGGATGAGAAGTTCTCTATGAATTGCCTATAATATCTAGCTATTCCCAAGAAACTTCTAACCTCAGTAACTATAGTAGGTCTTTTACAACCAACTACTGCCTCTACCTTGCCTGAGTCTACGGATACACCTTCTGTATTGATTATATGTCCAAGGAAGGAAACACGATTGAGCTAGAATTCATATTTCATCACTTTAGCATACAATGGTTTCTCCTTCAAGACTTTTAATACTTCTTGTAGATGTTACTCATGTTCAGCTCTTCATTTAGAGTATATTAAGATATCATCAAAGAATATCACTACATAATGGTCTAAAAACTGATGAAATACCCGATGCATTAAATTCATGAAAGTAGCTGGTGCATTTTTCAATCCAAATGGCATCACTAAGAATTCAAAATGATCGTACTGTGTTCAAAATGTAGTTTTTAGTACGTCTTCAATTCTTATTTTTAATTGGTGATAACTAGACTGCAAGTCTATCTTCGAAAAGATAGACGCTCCTTACAACGAATTGAATAGATCATCTATGTAAGGAAGAGAATATTTATTCTTAATTATCACCTTATTGAGTTCTCTATAGTTAATGCAGAGTCTCATAATGTCATCTTTCTTCTTAACAAAAATAACTGGTACTCCTCATGGTGACACACTAGGGCAAATAACCCTGATTCAATTAATTCATCAAACTGTTCCTTTAACTCCTTTAATTCTACTGGCGACATATGATAAGGAGTCTTGAAAATCAAACTTGTCCCAGGGACTAAGTGTTTCACTGGGTTTTAGTTCCTATTATCCATTGGGTACCTACAATGTGACTTTCTTCCATTTGCTCTCTTTCATGAGGGCTTTTCACTATTTCTCTTGTATCCTTTCTTGCAGACCCATGTTAGTTTTCATCTCTATGCCCATCTACACCATTCTATTTTCACTTATCTAGCTTCGTCTATCATGGTTCCACAAACTTCTCAATGGATTGATGCAACCTTTCATCTTTGCCTTCTTTCATCGATTATTCATGTCCAGTAGTGCTCTCACTACCATCCCTACTACCACCGTAACACCTCGCGGTGGTGCATTATCCAGCCTCATGTTGGGAAGTTCTAGATAGCGTATAATCTCTTCTTGGTTGTCCTCCTAGACAGTCACATACTTTGTGAGGGTAGGTCTTTTACCCTTCTTAGTTTATTTTGACTAGGTCCTACCTCACCTAAGGGTGTATGTGCATTTGATTGTGTGGGTATATTTACTACCGTGTTATCATTCATTATACTGACACACATCGGCAAGCAATGAAAACTTCCATTACCACACACCACATTAATCAAGTAAATAAACACATTTACTCTAGCCATGAACAATCAGCATAAGTTTCAATTCATAAAGATCATTCTTGTATTTTATTACATCATATAAAAGAAAACTCACTACTAAGAATAAATCCAATAAAATACATCATTTGTATTTAAGGAGGAGCCTCAGAGGCTGATCCTTACATCTATGCCCAAAAATCTCACAGTCATAACAAATTAAATCATTGAGATAACCTTTAGCTTGACGTCCCACTTGACCACACTTAAAGCATGTTCTAGGTAGTGTACATTACCCAAAACAATGATAGTGTTTGCAAATTTCACATCTAGCAAACTTGAAAGGTTGAAATGGTGCAAGATGTCACTTCACTATTGTTACTTCAGGTGGTTTCTCAGGTTCTGCTAACCTCTTTCCTTTGTTCTTTGACTTTTCTTCTGAAGGTTTCTTTATAAAGAAGTTGCTTCTTCATTTCCTTTTACTTCCTTAGGTATTTCAGCTCGACTTCCTTCTAGTTGAGTATTTTCTTGATGTGGTTGTTCTTTTTCTAATAATGTCTTTTTCTGCAACTTTAACTTAGGAGACTTCCCTTTATGTTCCATAGACTTATCTTCTTGATTTTTTTATACGATGTTCTCATCTAGTTTCTTCCATCTAAGGCCTATCTTTGGAGGTTCCTTCACTCTTAAGTCTTTTAAGAACAGCTTTTGCTTCCTTAAGGCATGAGGGTGACAATGGTCTTCGCTTCTTACTCACTCTTGTCCTTTTTCATGGTTGTGGGGGTGATTTAGCTTTTGGGGGTGGCAAGCTTCCTTGAAAAATTAAGTCCATTTATGGTGAATTAAAGGCTATCTCTATCATAAGTTTCAAGATTTGAATGCTTTTAGTCAAGGCTTGTAGTTGTTTATCAATTTTTTTGACATAAGCCTTCCATGATTCTTCCAGCCTATCCATCCATTCATTGATAGTAAGTTTAGGTCTTACACTTCCTACCTTAGCTGACTATTTTGTAGTTGAGCCTTCTATTCCCTTCTTCTCCATTACTTCTAGAAAAAAAATCACTTATTAGCTTCATTAGTAACTTCATAGATTACAAAAGTTAACTTTTGTTTATCATCTTAGTTTTTACTACTTATTAGTTAACTTTGTGACTATTTTTTTACCTTCATGAGACTTCCATTATTTAGAATAATTTATTCTTCTTAGTTATTTTTATAGGTATAATTCTCTTAATTTTTATCTCCTCCATTACGTGTGATTGCTCTAATACCATTTGTGACACCCCAGACCCAAAATAGTACAAATGCGACAATTTTGAGCCAAACTGTCAACTTCCCCAGATTAATCACATATATGAAAGATATAAAAATTCTTTTAAATAATTACATGTCACTCTTTTGAGGATTTAAAATTAATTATTATATATTATAAAGCAAAGTTTCATAAGCAACATAACATAAAATGCTACAAATAAAAATTAAAATCATGTCTTCCTTTTCTTGCTTTTTCCTTTAGCCACATCAACTTGCATTTTCTAAAATTAAAATAAAACAACTATAAGTCACAGACTTAGTAAGTAAGCAATTTACAATAAATTAATTCACCTTGAATCATCATATATATATATATATCATAAAATATTAAAAAATACATGCATATAATTCAAATTTACGAACTAACAACCATCTAATTAAATAAAATAAGCTATGATGTAGTTGTACACATAAACACTTTAGAATCAACTTCAAATGAATCATTTAACCCTTCCAATGAATCCAGAATATTCAAAAACCTAGAAATCGACTATTTAGTTATCCAAATTGGACATTCTGGTGAAAAGATACATTAAAAATAAATTAAGGGCTTAAAATCATGCCATGTGTCCACCGTTGGCCAGCACTAGCCGCCGCTGACCCACTCTTGTCTGATGCTGGGCCTCCATGCTCAAGTCCATGTTTAGACTCTGGTCTTCCTATTCCAGCCCACTGTCTGGATGTTGGGCTCGATAGTTTAGCCCGCTGTTTGGATGTTGGGCTCTACAGTTCAGCCCACTTGATCTTACAATTCAACCCACTGCTCTACACTTCACTAGCCTTCCTACTTCCATGCCCATAGAAAAATTTTAGTAGCTCATGGTTGTTGCATCTTCCAACAAGGATGGTGGAAATTTTATTTCAATGAATTTCCAGCCATCCATTTACATTGACAAACTAATGGAATGCTACCATGTGGACCGTTAGATTCTATCAATAGTTTCATGGATTTCCATGCAACATAAAAAAATCTGAATTAATGCCTTTGACGTGATTTCAAGAAATCATGTATCAATAGTCCTTCACATGTAACATTTTTTAAACAGTTGCTTCATCTAACTAGATAGCGATAATGTGTGTATGATTAGGTCTCCCATCTAATTAAAACTTGATTCATAAATTACTTCCAAGCCATACAAGTTGGAGAAATCCAAATTTCAAGCTTAGAGCATAACAACCATTACACTCATACAACTATGGAATTGTAATAATATTACATGTACTTGAAATTGGGTAACTAGATTAATGGAATTATGGAATTCTAATAATATTATATATATATATATTTGAATTCCATAACAAAAATAATATGAATCATAGCAAAGGTTTAGTGTACATACATCAAAGTAAATTACATTCATCCCCATAATCTATCATGCAAATTTTCCATAACTCAAATTATTATAAACATCATCTAAAAATTAAATCATTATCTGATCATTAATCTGTTAACAAGGTATACCCAAATAAATGATTAAATAAATTAATTCTAAAAATAATGACCTACTTACCTTTTGATGAAGATAATAAAATCCAATTTAACTTATTCTTGCCTTTTTCTCTTCAGCATCTCCTCCTTCTTTCTCCTCTCCTCTCCTCTCCTCTTTCTCTTAGGGTTTCTTGATTCACCACTCTTCTCAGAAGTAAAACTCTTTTTTTTTATGTTGAAGTAACTTTTTAGAGTAAAACTCCTTTTTAAATAAAGAAGTTGTAGAGTCCCGTAGAATGGCTTAACCCAAGAGGGGAGGGGTGAATTGGGTAAATAAAAATTTACTGCTTAACTCTTGTTAGATCATTTTCCTCTTTTCATGCTTGTATGTGGTGTGACATATGATGAATAATAGAATAGTAAAGTGCAGAGAAATAAAGCAAACACACACACATTTTTATAGTGGTTTAGGACCCTGTCTCTACATCCACTCTTCCAAGGACACCAACTCATTGTGCCTTGGGTTCCACTATACCCCATACAATGGAATATATAAGCATCCTAAGCATCCTTGACACTTCTTCTGCATTTCAGCTTTAGGGGGCATAAACAAGTATCCCTGACACTCTTTTGGTTTTACGAGCTCACTAGGAAACTCACCCATTTCAAAGATCACAAGCAAACTTGGTAGTTTTCCCGACCTAACTACCAACTCATTACAATGTGGTTTTCACAAGCTCACCACAAACTCACTATTTTCAAAGATCACCAGCAAACTTGTTGGTTTCTAGAGCTCACCAACAACTCTTTGGTTTTAAGTTTACCAAAAAACTAACACTTTATAAAGTGTTACAATAAAGCACAGGGGAAGATATAATCTCTCTCTCAGCTCTATGTAATACAAAAGATCTTCCCATAATGTAAAGACAATGGCCATAAGGATATAAAAGTTTAAGCTCAAGAAAGATAGATGATGATTTAAGCTCTTGGCCATGAGTAGAAGGATTTGCATAAAGTTAGGTGCATCTGAAAAGTATTCCTTCACCACCTTTGAATCTTTCTGCTTCTTCTCCTTAAATAGCTTCTTCAAAATCTTGACCATTGGAGAAGATGAGATCCGTTGAATGTAGAAACAAGGGAGATCCGTTGAATGTAGAAACAAGGGAGATCCGTTGAATGTAGAAACAAGAGCAACATTGAATGAATAAGACCATTTGAGTTTTCTACCATTAAAGTCCAGGTCTTTTTGATTTGTCTCGAGCTGCTACATCGTGATTCAGAGAGGAGGATGAGCTATGTAAAAAGGTGTTCCTTGTTTGACTCATCATAGCTTTGAAAAACTTACAACACCACTTATTGCCGAAAATGGTGACTGGTATAAGTATGCACAATGATGGCTCAAGTGCAGATGCCATTTATATGTTAGTCACATAAATTGAGTTTTCCTTTGACAAGTAATGGTCTCTCTCTATCTACATTTGTCTGCCATTAGTTGCAAATGAATTCTTCATAGGTTTGTTTGTCAGTTGAATTTCCATAAGAATAATTTGTCTATTGCAGGTAGCAGATGAACTTTGAATGGCACAGATGAAGTTGAACTGACTGATAAACAAACTCTTCCTTGTCTACCAAAATTCCTCTAGGAGATTTGTCTGTTGATCAATTATTCATGAATGTGCTTTATCTATTATAGATAACAGATCATCTTTGGATGGCATTGACGAAGATAGACTGATCGATTGAAAAACATCTCCTTCTATACAAAAAGACAAAATGGGATATGCTTTCTCTGTTCTTTGTTATCTATTGGAGGTGATAAACAAAGTTCGCTCAGTTTTACAATAATAGATGAAGTGTGATTTTCTTCTTTTGTTCCTTGTTGTTTGTTGAGAGTTTCATACAAAGCTAACTTTAACTTGCTCGAACAGACAAAGTATAGTATTCATTTGGTGTAAGAGATAGACAAATTATGTTTTGCTTTATCTTAGATAGAATACTTTGCACGTCGTATTTGTCTATTGTCAATTGTAGATGATCGCACCTTTGTTTATTGAAGCCCATTTTGATCCAAGCACCTTTTTGTCTGTTCAACTTCATCTATGCTCAATGTACAACTTCTACTTCATCATTTGCCATGGCTGATACTTTGTCTGTCGTAATAGATGGTCTTTCATCCATAGACAAGATGAAGATTTTCAACTGCTCTGCACAATTCGAGCAATAGAAGGGGTTTGTTCTTGCAACTTCCTTGGTTTTTCAATCTTGAGTTGCATTCCCTTCTTTATTCATATTGCTATTCTATCCTCAGACTAATCCATTCTTCTAACTTTGTTAATCAGACAAAGTTTTCTTCTCTTATTGTGTGATTGTTTGGGAGGCAATTTCTTATTTCTTCCTTTATCTAATTATTTGATAGATCTTCTTCTTCTTTCTTCATCTCAGAAAAGTTTTCTTTGGTTGATGTAGATAGCTCAAATTTCTCAAATAACTTTATGATCTTTGACCATGGCGTTGTCTTTAACTTCTTATTTTGCATTTGCCTATTGACATTTTCTTGTTGAGGTTGACAGACAATGCAAACTAGTTGTGGTGCATCTTCAAAGCCATGTTTGTCTCCTATTGCTTTTGTCTGTGGAAGCTTATTTTAGACAATTGCAACCTTGCTTATCTTCAGCTTTCTTTTTTTCTTCTTCTTCCATGTTCCTCATCAATTTAGCTCTTGTAGAACATAATAGATATCTATGGCGATTTGCTATAGATGATCATGATCCTATACTTAAACTTTTCTATACTTGCTACATTGTTAGCATAATGTATATATCCTTAATTAATTTTTACATGAAATAGAGCAAAGATAACATACATTTCCAATTAAGCACATAATATGATAACTCAATAAATAATAGTGCTTAAAGTATACTTTAACATATTCAGGAAATGATAATTGAAATTATGTGCACCATGAAGATAGTATTTGCATAAATAAACATTTATGATTATGTATATAGTGCACATGTAGTTAATAATAATTCAAGCACACATATCATTCCTATAACTCTTGTTATCATCAAAATTATTATAGCATAATCCGAACATTTGGTATTAAGGATTGAACCCCTTGACCAGCTCTCCCAAAAGCTCGAGCTATTAGGGAATGGAGAATTAATCCATATATCCTAATATATAGCTTGGACATACATTGTATAGTTGGTGGGCATGAGGGGCTTCACAAGGCATAGTTCCTCTGTAAGAGGGGCTGTCGAGCCTCCTAACGACACATGCGGGTCCCCCCTTTGTTGCACATGGTGCCCGACTCAAAGGGAGCTTGCTGGTCCTATACCCAATAATCTCCTCCCCCCCAGCAACTACCTTGGGAGTCGAACTTGCAACCTTGCTTTGATACCAGTTTTCGGATTGAGCCCCTTGACTAGTTCTCCTAAAAGCTTGAGCTGTCAGGGAACAGAGACTTAATCCATATATCCTAATATAGAGCCCGAACATATATTGTGTAGCCGGTGGGCATGAGGGGCTTCGCAAGTTATAGTGCCTCGACAGGTGGGGTTGTCAAGCCTCCTAATGACACATGTTGGTCCCACCTTTGTTGCACGTGGTGCTTGACTCAAAGGGAACTTGTTTGTCCCATACCCAATGGAAGTAACTTCCACAAGTGTTCGATTTTAAAACTACTAGTGGGTCCCACTAAAAAATGAAAATGATTTTTCTTTAATTATTTTTTAACCATGACCCAATCGAACTCTAGGCCTCCCCGTCACTAACCAAGTCTTTAATCACTTGAGCTACATAAGTTGTTGTTAATAAAATAGAATTTATTATATATAAATCAAACTTCCATGGTCAACAAATCACCTATGCACATAGGCACAAATATGTGACTATTTAAACATAAAAATAAGTACGATATATTACATGTATGGTTAAGATCCATAAGGAATAGCATGTGGTACATTGATGATAGTTGCTCAAGGTAAATGCCAAGGGAGAAGGAGTTGTTCATAGACCTAAAAGCCAAAGCCGACAGAACAATTATCTTTGGAGATAATGGAAAAGGTTGAGTGGCTAGGATTAATTAGGTTGGTCAACCATACTCTACTACTATTTATAATGTTTTGTTAGGAGATGAATTAAAACACAACTTGTTAAGTACTAGTCAGTTTTGTGATCTTGGTTATAAAGTTGTATTGGAGTCTCATTATTGTTCTATCATTGGTTCTAGTAATTCCATTTTAGTTTATGATAAAAGATATGGAAATGTATATTTAGTTAATTTGTGTGAGATAAAGGCTAAATGTCTTATTGTTGCAAGTGATGACTTTTTATTATGGCATAGAAGGTTAGGCCATGCCAACATGAATATGATTGAAAAAATATATAATAAAACTTATTTGTTGAATTTACCTAAATTGAAATTTAATAAGGATTAGTTATGTGATGCTTGCTTAAGAGGTAAACAAATGAGAGAATCCTTTAAACATCAAAAGGAAGTGCACACAACCAGACAACGTCAATTGCTATACATGAACTTAGTTGGACCAACAAGGACTAAAAGCACAGGAGAGAAACATTATACATATGTAATTGTGGATAATTATTCATGATTCACATGGATAATTTTTCTACCCTCCAAGGATAAAGATTGTTATTCTTTGAAGTCTTTACCAAGCATGTGCAGAATAAATAAAGTTCTTATATCCTTACAATTTAGAGTGATCATGGTGGAGAGTTTGAGAATCACAAACTCATCATCTTTTATGAAGCAAATGGCATTCTTCACACATTCTTGGCATCACAAACATCCTAGAAAAATGAAGTTGCTAAGAAAAATAATAGGATCTTACAAGAAATTGCAAGGACCATGTTGAGTAAATATCAATTATCATAAAATTTTTAGGCTGAAACTATAAACACTGCTTGCTACAATGGTAACTATTTTGATGTTAGGCCCTTAATAAAACTACATTTGAGTTGTATTATGAGAAGAAACCAAATGTATCTTTTTTTCATGCATGTGGATATAAGTACTCTATCCTTAATAAGGAAATGGAAAATTTATGTAAATTTTGTTAAAAATCTAATGAGGATATTTTTCTTAGATATTCCATTATGAGTAAAGCTTTTAGAGTTTACAATAAAAGGACTAGAAGTGTAGAAGAATCAATTCATGTTAGATTTGATAAGACCACTAACCTAATAAAAAGGTACAGTGATTTTGATGATGAAGCAAATGAACTAACAAACTATGGAGAAAATAAAGCTAAGAAGCTAACAAAGACACTCCACAACTACAATAAGAAATGGGTGAAATAGGAAATCAAAGTGAACATTAATGTGAATCATCCACATATGAGGTAAATTAGCAAGGTAATGATTCTCTTTTTAGAGAGTAGAGGTTCATGTATGCTCATCCCATGAACCAAATAATTGGTGTTGTATGTCTTATTTTTACCGCTATTTATCAAATATAGCCAACTAGCATAGATAAATCCTTTGAGGATAATAATTGGATTATGGTTATGCAAGAGGAGTTAAAGCGATTTAAAAAAAATGAAATATGAACTTTTATTCTAAGGCCTAAACTCCTCTGTTATTGGTACCAAATGGATTTTTAGAAATAAATTTAATGAATCTAGAATGATAATGAGAAATCATGCAAAAATTGTAACAAAGGGGTATTTTCAAGAAGAAGAAATTTATTCTAAGCAATCATATGCCCTTGTAGCTAGGATTATCATTAAAATGTTTCTTTCTTTTACTTCTTTTTTTTTAAAGCTTTTCTAAATGTATGTTAAGTTTGCATTTTTGAATCATTTCATTAATAAAGAAATGTATGTTGAACAATCCCTAAGCTTGAAGATGTAATAGTCCCAACCAAGTAACTCAAAAAAGCCCTTTATAGTTTGAAACAAGCTCCTAGAGTATGATATGAGAAGTTTAAAAAATTTCTAATAGATAATGTCTTATTAAGGGGTAAAGTAGACACTACACTATTAATTAAGTATGACATGAATAAAAGATCTTGATTGTTCAGCTTTATGTTGATGCCATAGTCTTTAGTGTAGCTAATGAAAAGCTTCGTCAAGAGTTTTCTAGGACTATACAGGATGAATTTGAAATAAGCTTAACGAGAGAACTCAATTTCTTCTTAGGTCTTCAAAAAAAAAAACAAATGAAAGAAGATATATTCATTCACTAATCTAAATACACCAAAGAATTACTAAAGACATTTAAGATGGAGGATGGGAAACTAATGAGCACTCCAATGTGCACCTATATAAAAATAAACAAAGATGAGCAAGATAAACATATTTGTCAAAAACTTGATAGGAACATGATAAGTTCATTACTTCATTTAACTACAAATAAGCCAGATATCATATTTAGTATTTATATGTGGACTAGATTTCAATTAAATCCTAGAGAATCACATCTTGCTGCTATAAAATGTATCTTTGGATATCTTATAGATACACCAAGCTTAGGCTTATGGTCTCCAAAAGGATTAGACTTTAAGTTGTCTAGGTACTCAGATGCTGACTTTATTGGATATAAAGTGGATAGAAAGAGTAGCTTTAACACTTGTTAATTCCTAGGAAATATGATCATATCATAATTATCAAGGAAGCTGACTTCTATAGCATTATCAAATGTTAAGGTTGAATACATTACATCTAGTGGTTGTTGTGCTTAGATTCTGTAGATAAAGCAATAACTTGGGGACTATAGCCTTACGTACAGTGATACCCTCATTAAATGTGACAATACTAGTGCTATTAGCTTAACAAAGAATCTAGTAATGCATTCAAGGACTAAGCACATTAAGGTGAGACATCATTTTATTATACAATATAATTAAGAGATTCACCCCATTGCAATTATTGTTTGAAGTCCTCATTATTATTATCTTTAGGATAAATCCTATAAAATTTAATCGAACATGAATATAATTTAAATCATATAAAAGTATTTATAAAATAGACCTTATGACTTAACATAATTGCAAATTATCATGTATTTTAGGTACTTGCAAAATAGATCCTTCAAGTTTCAGAATGATGTCAAAATAAACCTTGGCATTGATGTCCATTAGGTAGCTTAAGGATTTTGAGCTAATTGCCTTGTACTTTTTCAGAAAATGGCAAAAATACTTTTGATCTACTTCAACTTTTCTACCATGAAACCCTAAAGCATGACCATGATGTATTTGCACAAAGCAACAAAGTATTAGAAGCCTTATCGGTAGTAGCAATAGTAGAAGTAAGACCCTCCATAATGGCCATATTAGCACTGCCACCTAAATGCCCCTCCTACTTTCTCTTTCTTTGAACCCCTCTCTGCCACCCTTCCTCACATCATCTCTCCATCTAGTCCATCTCCATCTCTGGCCACCTTGTCGTTTTCGTTGTAATTACTCACCACCTTTTGCTCGCCCTCCCCTATTAACTTATTTTTAATCCTTTTCACTAAAATAATTTTTTATTTTGATTATAGAGATGACTTTTAAGTTATTATTAGAGTCTTGAGAGTTTGATAGAAAGGGGAAGAAGAAGAAGTAGAAAAAGAAGAAGAAGAAGAAGAAGAAGAACAACAACAACAAGAACAAGAAGAAGAAAATTTTGTTCCAAAATATCATATATCATCCATTTTTTGATAGGATATAGGCTTGTTTGGTTTGGCTTATTTTGATGGCTTATTAGCCCATTTTCATACACAATTTGAAAGCACACCATTAGGTACTTGTAGGCTTATGAAACTTTTATTTTCTGATTTTGGGTTTGTTGGCTTAACTTATTTCCATAGCTTATGGCTTATTTGCTCAAAAGAAGCCTTTTCATAGGATGAAGAGTGTTTGTGCCGGCTTATTAGAAGAGCTTATAGGTCCTTTTTCATACATAAGATGGGAGCACATCATAGAGTGCTTATAGGATTCTTTTATGTTTTGATTTTATCCTTTATAACTGTTGGCAATTATCACATAGATAATTTAGGATAAGGTACATACCTTATAATGCAGAAGCATAGGACCTGATCAATTTGCCTTACAAGCCTCTTTCTTATTCTATGAGGTAGCTATTAAAGTCTCCCACCATATACACATTCCAAATACCAAGGGACTAGAATTGATGGTTGCCCTAGGAATAACCATAGAGAATATATAGAGAGAAGAAGTCTTTTGCATATATGAGTCCTACTAGGAATGGGACTTATCTACTCCCTTGTGGAACTTTACAATCCAAGACATATTTGGATTTCTATTACAACATGGACACACTGTCCACAAATAACATCTCCCACGTGTACTCATTATACAATTGATCTCTCAAATCTTATACGGTTTTTCAATTGATATAGGTAAATGGAAAATGCAACCTAATAAGAAAAGGTACCAATGAGGAGTGTCATATTAATGTAACTCCCAAGGTGTTAAATTTTAGGTAACTATGTGCATGAAGACATTTTAGTTGCCTCCTATATAATTATAATGATGAATTGAGGTAAATAAATTTGTTTTGAAATGAAATAGTTAGAGCTTGTATTACGTGAAATGTCTTGTAAAAGTTAAAGCATATATTAATGGTTATATGATTGGATTCCTAGTTAATTAAGGCAAAATGATTTGCATATTATATGGGTAAATCATGGATGAAAAAGTAGCACATAGGTGGCAATAGGGTTGGCGCTATAGCATTAGATTGGAGACCGTGACGCTGGGAAGAAAAGAGGTAGGGCAGTGGCATTAACAAATCGGGAGCTGTGGTGCCAACCATCAAGCAAAGTCGATGATCCAACTTTTTAAATTCATTTTCATACCATTTCTCATTTTATCCTTTTCTTCTTATTCCCCAATGCTCTAGCCCTAAACCTACCCCTCTAAGCCTGGGATTCTTGTAATTTTAGCTAGGAAATCACGTGACTTAGATGAATAATCACCTGATTATGTATCTAAACCCAAGTTTCACCCGTTTGGACAATAAAGGAAGACAAAAAATTGGGCTTGCCACAATTTGTGGAGCCTACAGAGAGCTTTGAGGTTGGATTCATGCTTTGAGATGGAAGCCATGCTTGAATCTCTGGAGCTAATTGGATATGGATTGGAAGCCCAATTGTGAAATCTAAGGATTGATGATGCGTTCTTCACCCAGGTAAGTAGGCTCCTCTTCTATTTGAATGGATGCATGGATGGGGATAATAAACATCACATGTTTTGAATTTGGGCATCGATGCATAATTGGGGATAGTGGATATCCTGTGAATAGGGGTTTTTACTATACTATGTGACTGTGTGATGTTTGGATGGAAAGGGATAATAGACATCCCATTATGTGCATGATTAGTGATTCTTTTATGAAAGGAATATGCGATTATTAGGGAAAGAGAGTATCTTGTATCTTTAATTATGATGATGTTTATTCTTATGTTGGGTGTTTAAGTGGGAGGCATAGTGAGTATCTCATTTGTAAGAAATAAGCGATAGAGATTATCCCATCATTATGGATAAATTGACAGTTAGGATAAAATGTGAATGCCTGGATGGATGGGAATAGCAGATATTCCTTTATGTTGGCTTAGTTAGTGTCATATGTTACATAAATGTGATGATTTATAATTAATGGGAATAAGGGTTAACCCATGATTCATCTTTTAATTATGTATTGATGGAATAGAGGCATGGCATGTTTATGTCGATATGGCATTGTGGTGATATTATATGCATGAACGATGTAGGATGTATGTTGGCATAATGAGGGCTTGAACCTCATGATATGATTACATTGGTATGAACTTATGTATGTTGTGTTTTACATCTTAGGATGAGATGTGTGCATTATATTCATGGTTGTGGATTTATGGTTGTGTCTTACATTGTATAGATTGATCGGGATAGTAAGTTTCTCAAGTCTAGTTCTCTAATGTGATGATGTGAATGGATAGAATACATAGGATGAGTGATATCCCTTAAATGTGATGATAGTATATTATATTATGTGAATGTATATATGAATGGAATGAAAAGCATTCCATGAAGTGTATTTGACAGAATGGTATAATACTATGTCTGAGTGGCATAGTTATGATCTGCAGTGCCTGTATGGCAAAATTTTGATCTTTGATATGTTATACATGAAAATGTACCAATTTTGATGTGTGGATAAACCTGAATGGTGTAGGATGCAATGTTGGAACAAGGAGGACTTGGTGCTCATAGGATAATTGTATCATTATGCCTGTATTCATGGTTCGATAAAAAATGTCTTGTTTTTGGATCCAATTATTGTTTTATGGTTACCTACTTATTGAGTTTACCTAGACTCGCTCTTTTATTTTAATTTTTTAGCTGATAGGTCAAGTAAGGGAGCCCAATGGCAGGCTTGGGCTCGTGGGCAAGGTAGAAGATGTTTTTACATGGTATGATGGAATCCCTAGGGTATTTGTATGATTATATTTATAAAACTTCAAATGATGTATAATAAGATGTATGGACATATTACAGTAATTTATTTATAATATTGTATGTGGATCTATATTATTCCCATGATGTAGATTGCCATCATGATTTAACTTCAGTCTTGGGCAGCTATGGGTGAGTT
Source organism: Pouteria campechiana (assembly GCA_036873735.1). Classification (NCBI taxonomy): domain Eukaryota; kingdom Viridiplantae; phylum Streptophyta; class Magnoliopsida; order Ericales; family Sapotaceae; genus Pouteria; species Pouteria campechiana. The sequence goes on along the minus strand of JAYJMB010006233.1, from coordinate 26,622 downwards.
GAATGATTTATGTTAGTCATTTATAGTTATTAAACTTATGATTTTTATATGATTAATTAATTACATAGGTTTTGATCTTAATATTTTAGGGTAGACTTTGCTAAATTTTTTGCAAGATATTTTCCTTAAAAATGGAGAAATTATAGTGAAATGTTAAAACGTATAGGCCCCAAGGTGGGGTGTTGATAACCTCATAATATATCATGTTTCTATATCTAAATTTACATATTTAAGATCCCATTTTAATGTATTTTCAGTGGTTTATATTGATATTTAAGTGAATATTGCACTTTACAGAGTTTGTTTTGTTGCAGACATAAAAATCTGTAAATGAAACTGAAGATTATAAAAGGCATCACTTTAAGGTAATTTCTGGGATTGATGGAGACAGATTTGGAAAATATGTTTAACATAAAAGTTTCAGACTTTGTTCTTATCTTTCTAATGCATCAAGAATAACATAATTCTTAGTTTATATTAGAAATATATGGCTAAAATAGTGCAAATATCTCTAGAGCTTTACATTCATTTGCTAATTTACTTGACAGAAGGTGTCACTTTGAGGGCCCATGAATCATAGAAGATGGATGATTTAGAAAAAGTGATTAACATAAACATTCTAGCCCCTAAAATTATCTGTCTAATTCAGTAACCTTACTATGGACGAATCTACTTTGTCTCAGATGAAATTCTACTTCAACTCTAGTTAGTCTATAGACAAAGTAACCTTGTTACAAATGAAATCTACTTTATCTTATACAAAGTTCTACTTACTATAGATGAAGCATATTTGTCCGAGACGAAGTAGATTCATCTATATCAAAGCAACTTTGTCCATAGCTTTGTCTGAGATGAATTTTATAATGCAGAAACTTTAAAAAATGCAGAAAATATTTTTGGGATAAGTAGAAGTGTGATACATGGAGATTTTAGGTATGATGAACGTATTTTGCACTCTAAACTATGATTTCAAGAATCAATAATGTGTTTAAAGTAATTTTAGTAATTGGATGCCACAATACCCAACTATTTGTGTTATCTTTAGAAGCTGATTTTTCTACATAAGTTTTACTACAATCTCTAGAATTTAGGGTCATCAAATTGAAGGCTGATTTCTGGGTGTAAGAGTGTTGCAATTTTCAAAAGTTATGTTTAGAAAAGGAAGTGCAACAACTTAGTTTATTTTGGAAAATAAAGTTGTTCTTAGAAGTAGATCTTTGTGTGTAAAGGAATTACAATTCATGGAGAAATTTTACTAAAACCCTACTACTTAGGTTATTTAAGGACATCCAAAATAGGGTATTTGGGGAGAACATAGTTCAACACAGGAATTGCAATTCACTCAATCAAATAATACTGATTTGATACAAGTTCGGTACTTAGTGTGTGATAATATACTTTCTTGTAGGAATGACACTCAACTCACTTCATCTATATTACTTGTGATTGTTTATACTTGCAAAGAGCCAATAGGTGTGACAATTAAGTCACCATCTAACTAACATAACACTGCACTCTGCATCTCGTTAATATCCCAAACCATTTTAATCATACATTCTACAACATATCTGATCCCTCTTGCAATGAATATAGATCATGTCATTTTCCAATTTCTTGCAATGAATATAGATCATGTCGTTTTCCAAACACATTTGTACTCATGATTACACTAAAACATATCTGATATAATTGCCCAAGCAATGAGTTACAAACTCTTAGTGTGATACTAAATAATTTTACCTTAAACACTCATGTCAATCCATCTCAACCTGATTGCTTTCATAGACATGCTCTGTTAAATTGAATGATACATGATTCTTGGGTAAAGCGATAAAGTAGCAACACCAAATTTCAACTTCATGACATAGTTCCCAATCACAAAAGGGTATAATTTTGGACTAAAAGTCCATAGGGCTGACACAGTGATGAAATAGGGATCCATTTAGTCACTCCCTAATAGGGTTGACTTATAGCACATACAATATGATATGTATGCTATGGTGGAGCTCCCACTTAGGTTGTTACACTCTAACACCATATAGATGTTGATCTAGCCACTCCCAAAGCGTCTAATCTGAGATTCTAACACATGAGCTCTTTACAGGCTATATGGAGATGTGGACATACTCCATATTCGACTAGATAATGTTGGTCCCTAACTGGATGGTAGTTTAAGAAGGGGGTGGGGGTGAATTGAGCTTTAAAAATTTTTGGCTAACAACTTAAGAGATGTGCATGAAATTAAAGAAAGAATAGCTCACAACACATACACACAATATTTTTATAGTGGTTCAGCCTTGGGTTCTTACTCCACTTCTCTGAGTCAGTCTCCTTTACTAAACTCATGTTCCACTAAAACACTTGTTGGTTTTATAAGATCACCAAAAACTTACTGATTTTCCAAGCTTACCAGAAACTTTTACACGTTGGTTTCCAAGCTCACCAACTAACTTATATATGTTGGTTTCCAAGCTTACCAACTAACTTATTAGTTTTTCAAAACTAACTAGAAACTTTTACACTTTGTTGGTTTCACATAGCTTACCAACTAACTCACTTATTTTTCCAAATGGCATGTTTAAAATAATGCCTCTTACTCAGGTAGACATGTATGAGAATTAAAACTCAATTAAATGAATAAAATATGCAATGAGATTATATTCAAACTCCTTTTGAAGTTGATGCAAATCTAATTTTGAAGGCTCTAAATACTTTGACAGTATCATAGCTGCTAAAATTGAATGATGGAAGATCGTGAATACTCTTCTTGAATCAAATGATTTTCAATGTGTTCTCTTATCTTATTTAATAGTCGCCTTAATCATCTTTATATAGGATTTGAAAAGTTTTAGCCATTGAAAACTTTGGCAAATTTTAAAATTAGTTAGGCAGGGTTGGTAATGACTTTTTTGTTTTGCCAGGGTTTAGAAATTCTGAGTAGAATGCCTAGAATTTTGTTCATTTGATTTATATCTTAATAGAACTTCTGAAGTGGTTCTTTAGAATTTTTGTGATTAGTAAATTTTTAGTAGTATCCTCTTCAGAATTTTTGTGCATTGTCTAATCCTTAAACGGTCATATTCTAAGTTTCTGAAAAACTTCTGAGTACCTTCTGATTTACCCATAGAACTTATATTTTGTTTCTATTATTTTTCATTGACTCATGCTTTCTTGCAAACATATCTGAGAATACTTTTGATTTTCTTCTAAGTTATTTTTGCATAGTGTGTTAGTGTTTCTGTATTGCTTTTGTATAGTGTGTCAAAGTTCTGCATTGTTTCTTCTGGGATAATTCTATGTGCTTTGATATTGTTTCTAATGTTGAGTGTGAGAAGTTTCTCTGAGAGCACTTCTATTATAGTTCTGTAATTCTAAGAAAGCTTCCATATGTTTTTCTTAAGAACTTGTGAGTACAAAAACTTTTTTCTATTTTCCTTCTGATGTGCTTCTGTAATTCTAAGAAAACTTTTGTTTGTCTTTTGATTTGCAATAATGCTATGTCTTGATTTTGATGAAGTTTTGATCTGCTTTTGGCATGGTTCCGAGTTACGTCTAGTAACTTCTGAGTGCTTTTGGGTTCCATATTTTGTTTCTGATGTTATTCTGAAATACTTTTGCATAACTTCTGATTTGATTCTTGATTTCTTCTTAACTTCTATCATTCATGTCAAGCCTCTAAACAAATTCTGATTTATTTCTCAGTGATTTTTTAATGTCATTTTATTTGGGCATTCCTTTGTATACCATCCTTTGAAGGGTTAATATAATAATTTTATAATTAACACCTTTTATTGCTTTTAGTTACTTTCCTTAATCTGTTATTATATTTAATGCTACAACACTTGGAAAGTAATTTGTTAGTACCTTAATTCTTCACTTATTTGTTTGTTCATCATCAAAACTAAGTTACTTAATCTCATTCATCATCTAAATCAAGCTTAGTAAAGGGGTTAGACTTAACAGATAACTAGTCTCTCATCTTAGTCTCACTAAAGCAACACTAAAAATTGTTCAAGCATTACTCACTCTCTAAGCGCCAAGGAGATCACATACACATGGTACCCATGATCTTTTATGTCTTATCTTGCATGCTATCTCGGTGCCAGGGCAATCTCTAGTGTGAGAAGGCTAATCAAAAGCCTGGTGACATCATTTCCTAGATTTAGATATATGCCTCAAAACTTACAAATGAAAACTTATTTCATTAAAGAAGAAAACATAATACAACAATTTTTAAGGAAACCCAAACTCTTAACATGCTTCAAAAATAATTCATTGATAATTGGTTTGGTCAAAGGATCAACTACCAGGTCGTTAGTAGAAACATATTTCAAAACTATTTGCCCTTTTACAATATTATCTTGAATAAAATGGAGTCAAGTGTCAATATATTCGTTCTTCCATGGTACTTAGAATCCTTTTAATAGGTAATTTACATTGTGTTTAATAAGTATAAAAAGAGAGGAACAAAAAAATGGAACAAAAAGATTTTTCATTTGGTTTGATGGAATAAATCAAACAATTTCTATTTTTTTATTGATGTCCTCAATTAATTATACTTGCTATGTATATAAGAAAATTGCATATTCACATCCCAAACCACAAGTAATCTTCATTACATCTTTACATTGGAAGAAAACCATTGATTAAAAGGAAAAGTACAATGTATTTAGAGACCCAAAAATAAAACACTCTCTCTCAAATAAATGTGCAGTGTCTTTGAGATCGCTGAGCACATGGTAATGGCTTAAAATTTGGTGGCTTACCTCAAGCCAATGGGCAGAGCAGATGACACAATTCTAGACTGGGTTTCTAGACTCTAGGTCAACCTAAAGAATGGGTATTTTGATCCAATTGATTTTTCCTAAAAGGAATCAATATTGGGTGATTTTTACTATTTAAGCTATAAGAAACCATAAAGATAGTAGTTGATTTGTGACCCAATTGGTATATCCCAGAAGGACTTTGGATCAGGTGATCTTTATTTTGTTTAGACCTGAAAGAGATCAAGAAGAAAACTAGTAACCTAAGTTTAGCTTAGATTTCTCACATTGCCCATGAGAAGCTTAGGAAAAGTGGGTCAGTTAGACTAGGTTTACCTTGGCTTTGTCAATTGCTCATGAGAAGCTTAGGAAGAGTGAGACTAAGTTGTTTGGGTTTAGCTTGGCTCTCTCAATTGCCCATGAGAAGCTTAGGAAGAGTGGGACTAAGTAAATTGGGTTTAGCTCAGCTCTCTCAATTGCTCATGAGAAGCCTAGGAAGAGTGGGACTAGGTTGACCAGGTTTAGCTCACCTCTCTCAATTGCCCATGAGAAGCTTAGGAAGAGTGAGCCAGGTTAACTGGGTTTTGTTGATTTGAAATGGTTTTGCTAAGGTTTGACTCAGTGAGTCATGACTTAGTAACTCGGTCCTAGACTTAAGCTTTCAGGTGATTTGATAAGTGGTGTTTGGTAAGGTTTAACTTGGTAAGTCATGACTTAGTGACTCAGTCTTAGACTTAGGTTATTGAGTGAGTGGATAGGTAGTGTTTTTCAATATCCCAAGGAAAACCAAAAATGAGCGATCTCTGCCATTTAACTTGTGAGAGATTATAGGTCTAGGTTATGAGTAATGGGTTAGAAAGATTTAACAACTTGGATGATGTAAATTAACTTAATTAGCTGAGATTAAGCCTAATCATGGTTATCATTAGTGGTTATTCCAAAGTTTTTTTTGGATAATATAAAATTAGAAGTGGGGCCCATGCCATCATCTCCATGATCACTTGGGTTTTAACACCACCAAAGGGTTCCTTTATATGGGTGATTTGATCTCATGATCAAGGGAATAACAAATTTAGGGAGTTCACCAAAAATGGTCATCTTTCCCATTTTTACTCAATTCAAAAGTTTGTCACTAATGGAAGCTCCTCTTGTTTAATATTTGACATAGAACCCATCAATGGAGTTAATTTTTCTTATTTTTATTAATGTTTGTAGAAGTATGAAACCCAAAGAGATGGATTTTACAAGGGTTCAATACTTTTCATTCAAGCTCCCATAGAGCTCCATGGTTGCGTTCCTTATAGCAGCAAACTCACCACATCATAAGTAAAAGAAACTATTGTGCACCATGGTGTAGTTTTCTCTAAGGCTAGATCAGATGGCCATGATGGCTATCTTAGAACAATAAGGCACTTGCCTCAAAATGAAAGAAAATCCAAGTTCCTTCACTATTGTGGAAGAAGAAGAAAATTCAAGTAAGAAGAAGAAGAGAGTTTATCTTTAAAAGGAGAAAATGCCCGAGTAGTGTTTGTCTCCTAAGAATGTCCTGGCAGAGTTTGGCCTAGGAAAAAGATGAACTCTCATAGATGCAGCAATCCCTCTCCCAACATCTAAAAAAATTGGGCCTTTTATAGCCATCAATGGATCCTACCTTGGTGGAGCATGGCATGGCAGTGCACAACTAGCATAGTGGAGCCCCTTTGGTGGCATGGTGGAGCCTTAGTGGCATGGCCGGCCTTGGCATAGTGCAGCCTTAATGGCATGATAGAGACATGGTGGCATGGTGGAGCACCTCCTGGTATAGTAGAGCCAATGGTGGCATGGTGGGGCACCTCAGGCATGGTAGAGCCATAGTGGCACGATGGTGAGGCACCTCTCGGCTTGGTAGAGTCATGGTGGCATGGTTGAGCCATAGTGGTATAGTGGGGTACCTCCTAGCATGATAGATCTTTGGTGGTGTGGTGAGGCACCTCCTAGCATGGTAGACCCATGGTGGCATGGTGGGGCACCTTAATAGCATGGTAGAGCCATGGTGGCATGGTGGAGCACCTCTCGGCATAGTAGAGCCATGGTGGCATAGTGAGGCACCTCTTAGCATGGTAGAGCCATGGTGGCATGATGGTGGGGCATCTCCTAGCATGGTAGAGTCATCATGATGGCATGGTTGAGCCTTAGTGGTATAATGGGGCACCTCCTGGCATGGAAGAGCCTTGGTGGTGTGGTGAGGCATCCCCTGGCATGGTAGAGCCATAGTGGCATGGTGGGGCACCTCTTGGCATGGGGGGGCTTTGACTCTATCATACCATTAAGTTTAAACAAGGATTTTGGGTAAATTAATTGCATTTTTAATTTGGATGGTTCAACCAAAATTGTTTAGATGGTCCATTAAAATACCAATTAAGTGTACCCCATTGCTAGCTAATCAACACATTGGATGGTTGATTATTTGCCTTAACTCTCTCCTGGTGTGAACTAAACCACTCCTTGTATAAACTGATTGTAGCAGATGAGTTTAGATTTTTTTTCTTTCCCTATTAGAATGTACCCATGCGGCGTTGAACTCTCATGGATTATGAATCTCATCTTCCCCTTTAAGTCCAATGATTTAGATTTTACTAGAATGCTAATAGAGTAGAGAGCCCATTCCTTTTCTTCTTACTGCTCTCCATTACTAGCTTGGAGAGGAAGGGCGCAGTTTCTGAGGGTTGCTCTGTATGCAAATGGTGGGACTAATGTGTAGCAACACAACTAGTCTGTAGTTAAAAAATGGAATGACATGTATGTGTTGCTTTGCCCTTATCTCCATTTCATCATCTAGTTTTAATTTCCTGCTCTTGCTGACTTTTGCACCACTTTACTTGAAAACACCACCACCCAATTTCACGTTGTTTTTTAATCCCCATGTACATGCCTTTTTACATGCGCTTTCAGGAGTTTGAGAAGTTTTGGACGTACAATATTGTTGAAAACGTGCATCTCCTCTAATAAATGACCTCTACGTTGTCATATCACCCTTCTTGCCTTCTAAATGCTAGATGAAAACATGCCAATGATTTAGAAGCTTTGGAATATGCTACCCATGTCCATGTAGCTTTATATTTTCAGGCTACCCCTTTTTATTCAAAGGCTTAGATTCTTTGTTAGGTGATTGAGGAAGTAGCTATTCAGTTTTCCACAATGTGTTTCTTTCTTTTGGTCTCTGGTTATTGTGAATGGGGAAGAAGAAGATGCCACTCCCAAGGACTGCTTTGTATGCAGCGTGTAATTACACAATGCTGGTTTGTAGTTGCAAAATGTCATCTCTTATTTTAAAAAGGGAATGATGTGTTTGTGCTTTTCTTTGCCATTGTTTCCATTTTTTAATTTTTACAATTAATGTTTGAACATGTGCAACTTTTTTCTTTGACTTTAGATAACATGGAATTGTGGAATATGTTGTCTAGACACATTGATTGTTGGAGTTAGAACTACAAATAAAAGCATGTTTATGGCTAAAAAATGGGGTTGGCTGACCTTTTGCTTGTGACTTTGGTAGGGAGCACTGACACCTAAGAGCCAACCCTTTCAGCTTGCTTTTTCCTTAGCCATCTCTCGGCCTTCAAAGTGGAAGCGTTTCCTTTGCCTCTTGCTGATATCACTTCCCCTTCCACACCACCTTGAGTCTCATTCGCCTAATTGCCCTAACTTTTAGGTGGCATTCTAAAACACACTACTTTCCTGACTTGTTGGCTCAAATTCTAGTTTTGGCTTAAATGATGCATAGACTTTTTGTATTGCATCGAGCATATGACTTTAATTCTTATGGCATTGTGGACATGCCACTAATGTTTACAGTAAAATCATGGCATGTTCTTTCTAATCTTACTTAAGTCTCAAGTTTGGCTCCACGTCATGGAAGATGGGTACTCATATAATTCTCAAGCAAGGCTAGACATCCTCATGTAGTGTGATGGCAGAAGTAGAATGCCAAATTTGTAACAGAAAAGGCTTCTCTTTTTCATACTCGATCAAATGGAAAGAGGATTTTTTCCATTTTAATATTCAAGCACATCTCACCATGCCTGATGCATGTTGCTGAAGGAATTTTCCATTTAGATATTCAAACACATCCCAACATGGCTAATGCATGTTGCTGATTTCACGCTCCCTGGTGTTTAGCTGTTTAATTGTTGGATATTGCTGTTTAGCTATTGTTTCCAAAATCCTTGAATGTTTCATCTAAACCCAAGACCTTTTAGCGTGTATGGATTCTATTATAGATGTCCCTTGCTTCCAGATGCCTGGATGAACATTGACAATGGGATTATCATTATTGGAATTTAAAATGGTTGGCTAACTAAGGTGAAGAAGTCTGAATGTGAATGGTTTAGGCAATGGCAGGCTGTGCAGTCATGCAGGCCTAAAATAAGATGGAGCCCAGTTGGTGGCACGTGGGCCTAGCAGAATAAACCCAGAAGCTATCTAGTTTGCTAAAGCTAGCCCATACTTGCTGATGGGCTTGGCTGGCAAGCCCATGCCTACTAATGGGCTTAGTTAGGACAGGCCTAATTGGTGGATGTAGCCCGTCTCTAGATTTTAGTACTTCATGCATTCAGCTGACTTGGCTTCATGTCTGATGGGCTAGATTTAACTTTAGCTTGCATGTGGAGTATATAATTCTAATTTCATGGATTGCATTTTTGCTAATTTTAAGCATTCAGAATGTTAATATTCCAATACCTCAAATTAGGTGCTTCCCATCAATTTTTAAATAAGATATGGACTCAACTGCCTGGGGTGCATCGCCCCTAGGACCCCCAACTGGGGCTACTGCCCGGGACTCCACTATATATATATATTTTAAAAATCATGTGAGGATCTTCTTTTGAATTCTGATTTCTGTATCATCTTGATCTTGAATCACAATATATTATTTGCTATTTGTGCTTCTAAATGGGTTCTAATGAATATGGTGTACCTGAGCAAGCACCACAAGAGCAAGTAGATTTTGGAGATTCACTGATTTATTCCAAAAAATCTAGTGAGATTCCTATTGGAATTGTAGCTCAAAGCTTCAACTTGAGTGATATACTCAACGTGGTCAATGTTGAAGCGAGTTGTGAAGTAACAAGCGCTGTTGGCCAAATGACTTGTCAAGATGTTAATATGGTTCCAGAGATAGAGCATCTTTGTTGGCCCAGTGTCCCCACTAGACCAGATCAAGTGGCTGATGTTAGTGAACCATCTAGTCTTGTAGCAGAAGGAGTAAGGGATTTTGATTCTTTTACAGTCAGGTTTTTCAGAGGACTTACATGTGACCTCTACTAAAATAAGATCTGAAGAAAGTGAAATGTTGGCCTCTCGCCAATCTAAAGGGAAGGCACAAAAATGGTGTTTTGTTGTAGATTATTATGCATACATGCCAGTTAGCTCTCGACCAAAGAGAAAATGGCAGGCTATCACTAGTAATGAGGTCAATGAGCTAGAGGCAGGAACAAAGTAGCCCTCTATCTAGTTGACTGATGTGATATTCTTTCCTTCTGCAAGGATTGTAGGGAATCTAGATGAGAAAGATTTGTTTATCTGGAAATATGCAGAAATCTCAAAATCTCATTTCAGAGTTGAGAAGGAATTAACTCGTTATGAGAGTGTGTGCTACAAAAGTATGAAGGTGCTTCTATGTGCAGTCTCTTCCTTCATGAATAGGATTAAGGTGATAACCATTCAAAAGAAAGGTGTAAAATCAGGATACCTCTCAAACATGGCCTTTTCCCTTGTTGACCAGGGAGAAGAATTTGATGGAATTTTACTGGCACTAGTTACAAACAACTTTGAGCCTCATTACCATACTATCAAGACTCCAAGACAACATGCTCAAATATCAAAATCCTATAAATTTCAAAGGGAGGGTAACACTAAGCAATTTCAGAGTTGCATTGCTCCCAATGAAGACTTTGAATATTGGGCAATGCATATTACTACAAGGCATAAGGATATTCTAATGATATCAGGAGTTTATGATGCCATACTTACTACTTGTGGAGGCTTCTTAAAGCACAACACTGCTTCGGAAGCATTCTTGCAATTTTGGTTGCTAGCTACAAATTCCTTCCACCTTTCTTATGGGGAAATGAGTATAACTTTGTGAGACCTGAGTGCCATGTGTTGGCTACCCATTTTTGGAGAAGCTTTTGATTAATATGTCCCATCGAATGAAGAACTCAAGTTAATTCTACATACTCAAGACATTTTGGAACAACTAAGGCGGGAACAGAAAACTAGAGTCCTCCCATTAGAATGGACTCAACTATTTGGGAGAATTTTGAATCCAAGTAAAAGGATTCCAAGACAAAGTGAAAAAGAAAGCCACAAGATGAATGGAAGTTATGGATGGCTCGTGAGCTCCTTCATAATATTACCCTCATCAAAGAATTGATCTTATTCTTGATGCAATGGCTTTCTACAATGGTATGCCCATCCTCTTCACATTCCTACTGTGTGAAATGGAAGACATTGGTACTGGCTTGTCAGCTCGCTTCTGGAATGAGGTTATCTTTGGTCCCTTGAGTACTATCAAACATCTATAGGGGTTTCAGTGACATGGTGTTAAGCTCAGCTGGCCATAATAAGGCAACAACTCACTGTCCAATGCATTTCTTCACAAGTTGGATGGGTTTTTATTCTTCCTAGACTTATGGTATGGAGGGGCCAGTTGGTTTCCCAGAGGAAGGCATGTTGACAATACAATTTACAATGAAAGAAACTCAGCTTTTAGATAGTAATTGATAGACTATTTCTTTTACATCAATTTTCTTACAAGATGTATCGGTTGGTCCCTATCTTTAGTGAGGAGGATTATAACTTACCTCCTCAAAATGACATCACTGGTAAGCTATTGGACTTTATGACATCAATTTAAGGTTGCTTGTTACCATCATTAGAATGGGGTTGCTTTAGAGTAGAATCATATTTCCCTTAGAGGTTTACACGTTAGTTTGGTTTTGACCAAGAAGTCACAAGAGACATTGTTGAAATCTCTTGGGAAGAGCGAGAAGTTGGTATTGGAGTTTATAGATGGTATACCAATGGGATTCAATTCATCAGCGACTGTACTATCTCTTTACTTGGCAGTAAATGGCGAGTCCATGTCACATATAATTATGCATGGTGGCATGGAGTGAGAGGTAGAAAGATATACGACCAAGCGTCTCCAAACTATTTGATGAAAACTTATCCACCTTTGGATTCTAATAGAGAGTGCTCTAAGAGGGACGATTATGCCAGATTTTGGAATTATTATGATTGCCACCAAACGGCAACTTGGCTAGGTAGGGTTCTGTGGATGGATATAGAGCCCACTTGTTGAGATACTGATAGAGTTTATGTGAATGATGTTGGGTGGCATGGGTATGGCCAAAGTTATAACATTTAACCAGAGGAGCTTGAAACTAATCATCAGGTTCTCAATGTCCCTTCTTGTGTAGCACCGAATTATCAATCCATAGAGAATAGCTAAAGTAAATATTTTGGCTTTTCTCTTATCTTCTATTTCTTCTTTTCAGCTTATAAATACATGCCTTGCTTTCTTTTATTTTGCAGATTTTGCCATTTCTCTCATAGTTAGTTGGGATATAGAGGTTGATTTGATCGTTATTATGTAGATGGTTGAACAGTTCAGCTTTAAGGACAATCTCCTCAATAAGCTGCTAATTCGAGTCAAGCTGCACAGGGGACTAATGTCTGATGTTCAACAAGAGCTACAACTATTCACTCTCCTCCTAATTCTTTGGGTGAAGCATCTTCTAGTGGTCATGATATTGATTGCAAGGCTACCCAACCTGTTTTGGCCAAAGAAGTGGGAATTGCAGATGAGAGGGCAACTCCAACAGGAGGTTGTGATGAGCAAATGAGGCCTGAAGAGAACACTCTTGTTGATATGGATACACCCCTTTATGAAATTGAGGAAAGGTTGGAGCTAGATGGAATGTCATCCAATGATCAAGTGCCAAGTTTATCTACCAAAATAGCCATAGATCCTAAGGTAATGATAGTTGAAGCTATCCAAGTTACTAATGAGACAAGGATTATAAGGGAGGAGGAGGTTGCTACAACTCCTAAACTTTTTGATGCCAATGAGGTTATGGGGGATCAAGTTGCACTTGAAGTTAGCCACCAGCCCTCGCAAATTGTGGCTTCAACTGAGCAAGCTTATCCACCAATTATTAGTGATGACCTTTCAATGTTATTATAGGCACTTCCATCTCTTATTACCATGGTGTCATCTATTAAAGTGATGGATCCCTCAATTATTGTTGAATAGGTCCCCTTGGATGTTTGTGATGTTAGACTTGCAAAGGCTATCCTTAGAGTAATTGTTGTCTTTGAAAGGCCATCAACAGAGGTTTCTAAGCCAGATATCTAGCCTCACAGTCTTGGCAACATGATTGGTGAAGACATGGTTGTGGAATTAATAGAGGAGAATCTGCTCGATCAGGCTAATGGGTATGCTACTTTTATAGTAGAGATCACTGAAGAAGATACTGCATCATAATTTATGAAGGTAGACCAACATACTAGCACCCCTATTTTGAATGGTAGCATGGATCCCTCTCCCACTATCACTGAGGTTCTTCAAGATATGAGTGAGGAAGATGGGGAGGAGGTAACAATGCCCCCAGCTATTATTCCCTCCTAGGTTTCGATCTTTGACTTAACTAATTTGGTAAATGCACTGACTCATGCTCGTATTAAAGTGGATCGGTCATTAAGTAAGGATGAATATTTGAACCTTCTTGATGATGTTAGGTTCTTTTTTAGACTTCAATAACTCCTTAAGGAGAATCTCCACAGTAGAGGGTTTGAAATCATTCTTGGTACTCTTTAAGGAAAAGGTAGCAACTTCTAGTAAAATGGGTGGCTCCCTCACTTGCCTTCATCTTTTTTTTTGATAATTTGAGTGAGATTTGTGACAAGTGGCTGCATTTAGAAGATAAACCTTGCCCTAAAGCTCCATCTACTCAAATTTTGCCATAATAACTATGCTGGACACTGTGAAGAGTACCTTAACTCAAAAGCTAGCTAAACAACAAATTGTGATCAACCATTAGGAGAACATCTAATTCGAAATCTCAATGCTCAAGATGAGAATGCAACTATACAGAATCATATTGAAGAGCTTCAAATGGAATGTCGGTAGCTGAATGAGTGCACTATTGAGAATGAGAATAAGATTGTTGTCGAAGAAGCTAGTGCTGCCAATGATGCTAGTATGATTGATGCATTAGAGAAGGATATTGAATCCACTCATGGGTAGGAAGCCAGCTTAAAGAGATCTCTTGCTATTCTAAAATGACAGGAGTAGTGGATTCCTATGCCTTGGAAACAATAACAGCTCATTGGAAACAATAACTGCTCAAGTGAGCAATTTTGTGCAATTGTAAATTGATTTGTTGCCCTTTTTAGAAAGGCTAAGAGACATTGATTGGTCTTCATGATTTCATTGTATGACGGAGAGATCCGCCAATGTGACGTCCTTCTTGGTCATAAAGAACCTTGCCTAAAACAAGTTTTGAATGTCATTCCAAGTATTGACTAGCCCTGTTGATATCGTCAAGTACCATTGGAATGTAGGTCCTTTGAGCGATGAGCCAAACAATCTTAAACAAAGATTGTGATAGACAACATAATTCCCCATCTCAAGATTGAAGAGGGTGAGATGGTGCTGGGGATCATCCGTTCTATCAAACATGTGGAAGTCTATCATTTGGAAATCTGGTGGGAATGACTCATTCTTGATCTCTAGTGAATAAGGCCGGTGACATATGTTTGGCACTTGAAAAGGCAAGTTTATTTGCTTTTGAATCATCTAATCATTCATCATCTCATTGAAGTGAGTCATTGGATCTAGGTTTATCTAATATGGTTATGTGTGCACATTTGCTCTTGGTTGAACATTCAAACCGAATGGTTGTGCATGAACATTGATATGAGGTTGTTACCAAGGTGAGGCAACTAAGGAAGCGAGGGGTGAGCCTTCCACCCCTATGGAGTCCCCTCTGGCCAACATTCGGTTGTGCACATAACTCCCTTAAACACTAATTTTCACTCTCAAGCTATTCCAATTGTTTCATTACTTCTTTCACGGAAGCAGGAGCTGCATTTTCCCTCATCACATATGACATGACTATAGGGAAAGTTTGGTGTCTGTGCATCAATTGGTAAGGAGACAGGCGTATGATCCTCTCTTCTAATATTTTTTAGCAGAGAATGGAAGATTAAGGGAGGCACCATAGATCTGGCCATTGATCTTATAACCATCCTCAAATGAGGTGGGCTTGGCGGTGCTGATGATGAGTCCATGTCAGCTAAAGTGGTATAGACATTGACAAGTTGCATCCTTCTCCTCATCTGGTTTATTTTCTTAGGGCTGCTAGAGTAAGCCCTTCTTTCTCTTTCTTCTACCTTCAATGCCTTTATTGGCATTTGAAAGGTACCTATCCTATTGATGAGCTCATTAATTATATCATGTTTTAATGCCTAAATTTTCATATGTTTTGATCCTCTTTTGATGTAAATTTAGTGATTTATAAGCACATTCCATAAATCTGTACTTAATTTAGTTATTACTTGAAGTGAATTTTATGATGATTTATTATGTTTAATTTAAGATAATTAGGTGCAAGAAATGAAAGAAATATGAAAGACATCAAGGTGGAGAAAGGAGCAAAACAATGGAGTTTGAATAATGAGCAAGTAGCTAAAGATTGAAGATTTATAAGAAAAAAAATATACTAAGGTTAGAAGTTCTGAAGGAACTTTAGAAGTAGCTCAGAAGTTCTAAATTGAACTTCAAAAGTTGCTCAAAAGTTCTGAAATGGACTTGGGCAGTCAGAAAAATTGAGTGTCGTGGCAACCAAATCAAAAGTCGTGGCATGTGATGTAATGAAATCTTATTTTGAGTATAGATAAAGACAGATTTAGCTCAAGTGATTAACATAGACATTTTAGAACTTGAACTTATCTATCTTAAAAATCATGAATAATAGGATTTGGAGTTGAAATATGAAAGGTATAGGCCAAACAGTTCAACTATCTTAGATTTCAATCTCACTGACAAAAATTTCTGATGTGCAGAACATGGAATAACTTGTGGTCCAATTTTGGCCTATATTGAGGATGATTTGGAACTCATGTTCAACATGGAAGTTTTATATCTCAAAGTTATATTTGCAATGCATTAAGAATCACATGAGTCTAACTTCAAATGACAAAGTTATATCAGAAATAGTGCTTGCTAGAACTTCTGATACATTAACTCCAAAAGTGATCAAAAGGCTTCACTTGTGAGATCCAATGACTCATGATATAGGATAAGTTAGAAAATGTAATCAACATGAAAGATATAGCCCTTGAAATTATTTAGTCAATGGGATAATAATTACAAAATTTGAATTTTAGGCAAAAAATTTATGAACAAAATACTAAAATTGCTCTAAATTGTCAAAAATTCCGAAGAGGTTCTGAAGCTTGAATTAGTAATGATAGAAGTTCCAAAGAACTTCTGAAGTTAAAAATGTAAAATTCAGAAGTGTATTAGAAGTGTATAGAACTTTTGAATAAGTAAAGATAGAACTTCTAAGTTGGTGAGTATTAACCTTAGAAGTTCTGAAATGGATGGAAGCTTTCAATGCACGATCAATAGAAGTTCTGCAGTGTAATAGAAATCCCAAGATTCGATTCTCAGAAGTTCTGAGCAGTGAATATAGAAGTTCTAAGTAGGAAAATTTCAAAGCAATAGAATTGGCTCCAAAGTATGACAAAAGTTTTGTGCAAGTAAAATATTCTTCTGAGCAGTAAAATTTTGAATAACAGAACTTCTGAGAAGTCTGATTTCAGCTATTAAGAATTTTGAGATGCTGAATGTGATGTTATTGTCCACACAATGATCAACATTTGCAATTATCTAAGTTATCATTTGAAGCAAAGTGCTTGGCATACATTGCTGAATTTTTAGTAGTGAATGCATAAACTGTTGCAATATGCAGAAGGTATCTTTGCAAATAAAGTTGCGTAATAATTTTGTCTATTGCTGAACTGTTCTTATGCATGGAAACAAATACAAAGTTACTTTTAGAAGAGGATTGTTGTGTGTAAAGAAATTGCAATTTATGGAGGAGTTCTATTAAACCCTATTGCTTGGGCTTTTTAAGATCATCGAGGAGAGACTTTCAAGGGAGTAAGAGATGGAGTTCAAGTTTAGCAATCATGCCAGAGAGCTTTCTTTCTGTCTTTAGGATGAACTAATTTTCTTTTTTTTGAGCAATGATGTAGCCCTCCTTAATATTCATTGTTAATGGAGATTGTTGGTTTATTAATTCAATATTATCTTGTTTCATTCATTGTGTATAATGTAGTCATTTAATTTATTTAATTATCTAATCACCAATTATGTGAATTCGCTTGATCATCTTTGGGTACATGGTTAAGGTAGATGCCATATGCTAAACCATGTACTGTGCTCTTTGAATGAATGAGTGGATGGTTAAGGTAGATGCCATATACTAAACTATTCTACTTGGTTCATTAAAGTTCTTCAGATCTTCATGAGTTTTTAATCTCAATTACACTACACGCCATATGTAATTAGAATGAGAGAAAATACTTGATGTAAACCTGGACACCTAATGGTAACAATCATACAATGGATAGAATGAACCCAAAATGTTGAATTGATATCAATATCTTAACAACATTGAATTTCATCGAGTGGTGAAATCAGTTCCCGTACTCTTACAACCTGAATTCTCTTTTACATTACTTATTGCCATTATTTGTTGTAATATTGCATTACACTTATAATTACTTAGCCTTTAATTTATCTTGTTGATCTAGGATAACTTTTTTTTAGTAATTAGACATAATTGAACTAGTTTGACAATTCTTTATGGGATCGACCCTTGCTAAGCACACTGTACTGCTAAACACTAGTGCGCGAGGAACTATAATTTGACCATCACCTATCAATCTCCTTTCTTTGAGAGCAAGAGAGACTTGCCAGGGCAGCAAACATATTGTTTCCCAAACAATCATCTTGGGTAGGAGACAGTCTTTTTGCTACTACAATGTGCTTTTTGGATAGTAGCTTTCATCCTTTCTTCTTTTCCTGAATAATCAACCTGTGGGTTGACCTCTTCTTGGACTTGATTCTTCTCATTAGCCTTCTTCTAGTTCCTCTAGAAGGCTGAGCACATCTTTTGGGAGCTTTGCTTAGTACATTCCTCCCAAAGGTGCCAATGGGCTTTGGGTTAAAGGGAGTTGTGTTTGTCTCCCCTTGATTGCATTAGAGAGATTAAGAGCTATAACCTTCTTTTGCCTTATGGAAGTAGAGACCCAAGTACTCCTAATATTGAAAGAGTTTGAAGTGGTATTAAAGACTGTGAGGAGAAATAACTTTTCTTGTCTTTCTCCTATTTTTTGTTTGTCTTCTTCTTCTCAAACTCATTGGTGCTAGAGGTTGGGATAGTGGAAATAGCCTTGGGTGCTATTGGAGTAGTTTTGGGAATTGCTGGAGCAGCCTTTGGTGAGGGAGGAATTAGAGCTAAATCCCTCTTGTAAATTATCAGTGTTTGATTATTTGGCAAAATGATTAAGGAGTGAGGGACACTCCTGTCAAAGTTAGGTGGGGTGTTGACAGCAAAGCTGCCACTTGGCAGGAATCTGAATGCAAGTGATGTTGCCATTAGAAAAGACTTCTAAGAGAGAGAGAGAGAGTAAATGTAGAAATGACTGAAGATCTGTAAAAAGCAAAAGAGAACTTAGTTTCATGAAAAATAAGGTCTCTAAAATGCATTAACATTACTTTATCTTAAAGATAAAGGGTGAGATATTTCATGTCAGATTCACCCTTTTTGTAACAAGTACAAAAAAGAGGAACAAAAAAATGGAACAAAAAGATTTGTCATTTAGTTTGATGGAATGAATTAAACAATTTTAATTTTTTATTGATATCCTCAATTAATAACACTTGCTGTGTATATCAAAAAATTATAGATTCACATCCTAGAACATAAGTGGTCCTAATTACATATTCATAATGGAAGAAAACCATTGATTAAAAGAAAAAGTACAATGCATTTAGAGACCCAAAAATAAAATACTCTCTCTTATATAAATGTATGCTATTTTTGAGATCACCAAGCACATTGTGATGACTTAAAATTTAATGGATCACATTAGGCCAATGGGAGGAGAGGATGACATGAATCTAGACTGGGTTTCTAGACTCTAGGTCAACCTAAAGAATGGGTATTTTAATCCAATTGGTTTGTCCCAAAAGAAATTAATACTGGGTGATTTCTACTATTTAAACTGTAAGAAACCATAGAGACAGTAGGTGATTTGTAACCTAATTGGTATATCCCAGAAGGAATTAAGACCGGGTGATCTTTATTTTGTTTAAACATGAAAGAGATCAAGAAGAAAACAACTAACCTAGGTTTAGCTCAGTTTTCTTTCATTACCCTGAGAAGCTTAGGAAGAGTGGGCCAGTTGGACTGGGTTTAGCTCAGCTATCTAAATTGCCCATGAAAAGCTTAGGAAGAGTGAGACTAAAATGTTTGGGTTTAGCTTGGCTCTCTTAATTGCCCATGACATGCTTAGGAAGAGTAGGACCGGGATGATTGGGTTTGGCTCAGCTCTCTTAATTATCTATAAGAAGCTTAGGAAGAGTGAGACTAGGTTAACTGTATTTTGCTCAGCTCTTTCAATTGCCCATGAGAAGCTTAGGAAGAGTGGGACTCTGATAACTAAGTTTGGCTAAGATCTTTCAATTACCCATGAAAAGCTTAGGAAGAGTAGGACTAAGTAAACTGGGTTTAGCTTGACTCTCTCAATTGCCCATGAAAAGCTTATGAAAAGTATGACCAGGTTGAATGGGTTTAGCTCAACTCTCTCAATTGCCTATGGAAGAGTCAGCTAGGTTGACTGGGTTTGGTTGATTTGAAATGGTTTCGCTAAGGTTTGACTCAGTGAGTCATGATTTAGTAACTCAGTCCTAGACTTAGGCTTTCGAGTGATTTGATGAGTGATGTTTGCTAAAGTTTGACTCGGTGAGTCATAACTTAGTGACTTAGTCTTAGACTTAGACTGTTGAGTGAGTGGATAGGAGTGTTTTCCAATATACTGTGGAAAACCAAAACTGGGCGATCTCTGCCATTTAACCTATGAGAGATGGTAGATTTAAGCTACAAGTGATAGGCTTATGTGGGTTGGAAAGATTAACAACTTGGATGATGTAGATTGACTTAATTAGTTGAGATTAAGCCTAATCATGATTACCATTAATGGTTATTCCTAAGTTTTTATTTGGATAATGTAAAATGATAAGTCGGGCCCATGCCATCATCTCCATCATCGATAGCCCCATTTCCACATGGGGCCCACTTGGGTTTCAACTCCACCAATGGGTACCTTTGTATGGGTGATTAGATCTCATGATCAAGGGAATAATAAATTGATGGAGTTCACTAAAAATGGTCATCTTCCCTATTTTTACTCAAGTCAAAAGTCTCCTATTAATGGAAGTTCCTCGTGTTTAATATTTGGCATAGAATCCATCAATGGAGATTATTTTCCTTATTTTTATTAATGTTAGTAGAAGTATGAAACCTAAAGTGATGGATTTTATAAGGGTTCAATACTTCTCATTTAAGCTCCCACAAAGCTCTAATGATTGTCTTTGTTGGAATAATAAACCTACCACATCACAAGCAGAAGAAACTCTTATGCACCATGATAGAGTTTTCTCTAAGGCTAGATCAGATGACCATGATGACTGTCTTAGAACAACAAGGCACTTGCCCCAAAATGAAAGAAAATAAAATGAAATAAAAATAAAGTTCCTTCACTGTTGTGAAAGAAGAAGAAACTTCAAGGAGGAGGAAGAAGAGAGTCTATCTTCAAAAAGAGAAAATGTTAGAGTAGAGTTCATCTCCTTAGAACATCTTAGCAGAGTCTGGCCTTGGAAGGAGATGAACTCTAGCTGAAGCAGCAACCCCTCTCCCACAAGAAGATCTCTTTTGTAGCATCTCAAAAATTGGGCCTTTTATACCCATTGATGGCTCCTGGCATGGCGGAGCATAACTAGCATAGTGGAGCCCCCTTGGTGGAGTGGTGGAGCCAATGGCATACCTGGCCCTCGCATGGTGGAGCCTTAATGGCATGGTGGAGCCATGTGTTGAACATATTATTTAGCTTGATTTTGATGATGAACATTCTTAACCAAGTATGTTTTGATGATGAGCAAAGACATAAGTGAAATATTAAGGTACTAACAATATGTTCCCAAGTATGTTACAAAAATATTAACTCATACCTAACTTTAGAATAACATTCATGATGATAAAAGGAAGACACAAAGTAAATGCTCTTTTAAAATTAAGTATATAAATTTCATATATACTTAAAACAAGAAAACAAAAATTCTAAAGTCTTGAAGACACCCTTCGGAGACAACAGTAACAACCTTGGAGTTATCTCAACATGTTTTGAAGTAAAATTGAAAGCTTTGGAATTGTCACAACAACTTCGGAGTTAATCAAGAATCTTCGGAGTAGTCACCGCATGTTTCAGAGTAAATTGAAGAGCTTTAGAGTTGTCAGTAGCAAAGCTTCGGACAAGTCACTGCATACATTGGTGTCTTCACAACAAGCTTTAGAGATAATTGGAAAGCTTTGGAGAAAGCCCAAAAGAAGCTTCGGAATCCTCAGAGTGTTTTGGAGTTGTCACAAGTACACTTTAGAGTCCTTTTTCAAAGCCACAGACAAGTCATAGCGTACTTCAGAATAATCAAGAAAGCTTTAGAATTGTCAAGTATGCTTCGGAGTAGTCATAGAAGTTTTGGAGTTATAACAGTACACTTTGGAAATAATAGGACAAGCTTCAGAGATAATTAGATATGCTTCAGAGAACATAGAGTCATGTTTCGGAGTAAATTCGAACAAGCTTCAGAGTAAATAGACCCCCTTTGGAGTCCTCAAAGCCTCACTTCGGAGACAATGACCAAGCTTCGAAGATATTTAACAATACTTCAAAGTCATCTTTATGATGCATTAAAAGTTCAAAAAATCAAAACTTCTTTCTTCAAAGGATTTTCGCAACTAAGAAGGCTTACTATTACTTCTGAGAATATGACAAAAAATAAATCAAGTCATCCGAAATCATTTAAGACATCAACTGTTCACTTATCTCTTCGGAGTAATTGAAGAAGCAACTTCGGAACACTCATGATGAAAGTGAACATATAGAAAAGTCAGAGACATAATAGCAGACCGATACTAGAAGGCAGCAAGTTAGACCTTAAACAAAATATAAGGTAAAGAAAAATCTTTTCAAACTTTTGAATGTCTACTAAAGTCAACAATAGAAAAAATATCTCTTAACCTATAAAAGAGATATTCAGAACCAAATAAAAAATAACTCTTGAATATCACTGATCATTGTTGAAGAGCATTCAAACTCTTTCTTCAATGTTGAATTCCAACAGCTACATCTCTGTCAGAAGCTCTCAAATTCTAAATCGCTTCTTAATCGAGGAGTTTGAATCTTTTCCTCTCATTGTTTGTTCATTTACTGAAAGTTCAGAATTTTATGTACAAATTTATCTAAGTAAGAGACATCAAACTGTACACTTTGTTTTAGTGTTAAGAATACAAGCAGAGTGCTTGGTATTTATGCATTAAGATAAGTAAATAGGGAACTTGCTAAAAGGGTATAAGTTTGTTGGTGAGCTTTGAAAACCAACAAGTTGTGAAAGTTTTTGGTTAACTTGGAAAACGAGTAAGTTGGTTAGTGAGCTTGTTGTAAAACGAATGTGTATTTGATCAGGTTGATCAAGGTGTCAGTGGAACCTAAGTTCAGTAGAGGAGACTGACTCAGAGAAGTGGAGTACGAACCCAGAAAGGGCCAAACCACTATGAAAATCTTGTGCTATGTGTTGTGCAATTTGTTTTACATATTCATTCAGCACTTTAATCATTTGATTTGCCCAAAAAGTTTTAAAGCTCAATTCACCCCCCCTCTTGAGCTACTATTGTATAAGGGACCAACAAGTGGTATTAGAGCAGGCTTCACCAGTTAAATCTCGATTACTAGTATATTAACTTGTGAAGAGATTCAAATGGCCGGTATGTTCCACAATACATCTGCTGAAGGACCCTCTATTTGATGGAACCAATTATGGGCATTGAAAAATAAGAATGCAAAATTTCTCGACTACCACAAATTACCAGTTTTGAGTTATAGTAAAAAATGGAAAGAATGTTACCAACACTGAAGACAAATACATTGCAAAAGATATATAAGCAATAGAACATGATGCTAAAGAACTGCCTCTACTACACGTTAACTTCCTTTGAGTTTGAAAAGATTTCTACATGTGATTCAGCTAAGGAAATCTAGGCTAAACTCAAAGTAGCACATGAAGGTATAAACCAGGCAAAAGAGACTAAAATAAATCCTTTAGTGCAGGAATATGAAGCCTTCTCTATAAAAGAATCAGAAAATATTTCCAAAATGTTTGGAAGATTTCAGAAAATCACTAACAGCTTAAAGAACTTAGGAGAAAAATACAAAGAGACCAAGCTAGTAAAAAAAATCTTAAGATCTTTGTCTAGACATTAGATGCCTAAAGTGCCCACTATACAAGAAGCAAAAGATCTAATGAAGGTGACAGTAGAAGAACTCATGGGATCACTCATGACCCATGAAGTCTTGATGAAACAAAAAGTACCAGATGAAGTCAAAGGCAAGAAAACAATAGCTCTATAAGCAAAATAAAAAATGAAGAATCTTCAGAAGATACCTCAACCACTAAAGTTGATGAAGATATAGCTATGATAACCTGAAGATTCTTCACAGACATGCTCAAGAAGAAAAGATTTGGAAACGATTCCAAGAACTTCAAGAGTAAAGATAAGAAAAAGGAAGTTCCAATCAATTACAACTACAACAAGCCTAGGCATATGAAATTCGACTGTCCAGAACCAGATAAAAAGCAAAGAGATAAGAAGAAAATGTATAACTCTTACTTTGACAAAAAGAATGTCTCTAATAGCAGGAAATTTGGAAAGAAGAAAAAAGTTACAGTTGCATAGGAAATGCTAGAAAACATGTTGTAAGAAAGCTTGAGTGAAGAGGAAGATGAAAATGAAGCTCAATTTAGCTCACTCAGCTCCAAAGCAAAGGATCAAGAAGAACATCATATAGGAATAAGCTTCATGGCTATCCACAATGATGAGGTAAATTTGAAACTTGAAATTTCTGATATTGAAGAATTATTAGAAGAACTGTTCTCAGATTTCAAAACATTAAAAACTAAGCACAAGGAAACCAAAAGAGAACTTGAAAAAATAATTAATGAATGCTCTAAATTAAAATAAGAAAGCAAATTGCTCAAAATTGATCAGAATATCAATATAGAACTTGAGCAAATTGAAGCAAAAAATCATGCGCTAAGAAAAACCTTAACTACTACCTTATTTAAAGTTAAAGCAAAGAAAGATATATGAAACCAAAGAAAGAAAAATCATAAAAGAAAATCAGAATGCAAACAAAATATGATTGGAATTCCTAAGAGATAAAGTAGTAAATACAACTATATATCTAGAAAATAGATTAGTAGCATCTAAAAAATAATGGGTGCCAAAATATTCTACTACTAACCCACCTACACCCATTCCTAAATGAGTACCAAAAATTATAACTTAGTTTCATTACTACAGGTGTGTTTGAGAGCACAGAGAATAGCAAATGGTACATTGATAGTGGTTGCTTAAGGCACATGATAGGAGAAAGGGAGATGTTTATAGAACTAAAAGCTAAAAACGGAGGAACAATTACCTTTGAGGATAATGGAAAAGGTAGATTGGTTGGAATTGGTAAAATTGGCCAACCAACCTCTATTATAATTTCAATTATTTTATTAATAGAAGGATTAAAACATAATGTTTTAAGTGTAAGTCAATTCTGTGATAATGGTTACAAAGTTGTGTTTGAATCCCATACTTGTTTAATATTAGATACTTCAAATTCAGTTGTAGTACTTGGAAAGAGACATGGAAATGTATATTTGGTAGACTTATGTAATATCCAGTCAAATGTCTTGTTGTAAATGAAAATGAATCCATGTTGTGACATAAAAGATTAGGACATGCCAACACGAATCGGAGTGAAAGACTATACAATAAAGCTCTAGTTGTTGGCTTACCAAAACTCAAATTTGACAATAAGTTGTGTGATGCTTGCATGAAAGGTAAGCAAGTAAAAGAATCATTCAAATCAAACAAAGAAGTTTATACAACCAAACCTCTTCAGTTGCTATATATTGATTTAGTTGGAACAATAAGAACAAGAAGCCTTGGAGGGAAACATTACGCATATGTCATTGTAGATGACTTTAGTAGATTTACCTAGGTAATGTTTCTAACATCCAAAGATGAAACTTTTTCATTCTTTGGGGTATTGTCCAAACGTGTATAAAATGAACAAAGCTTTCATATAATTACCATGAGGAGTGATCATGGTGGAGAGTTTGAAAACCATAAATTCATTGATTTCTGTGAAAGCAATGAAATTCTTCAAA
The DNA here is from genome assembly GCA_036873735.1 of Pouteria campechiana. NCBI lineage: Eukaryota > Viridiplantae > Streptophyta > Magnoliopsida > Ericales > Sapotaceae > Pouteria > Pouteria campechiana. The sequence continues at coordinate 1,242 of JAYJMB010006233.1, read as the reverse complement.
CTTTCTCTGCACCAAGAACACCCCAACAAAATGGAGTAGTTGAAAGGAAAAACATATCATTGCAAGAGATGGGAAGGATAATTTTGAGTGAATACAGCCACCCGTAATATTTTTAGGCTGAAGTAATGAACATAGCATGTTATATTATTAACAGAATCTTTGCTAGATCTATACTCAACAAAACTCCATTTGAATTATACTATGGCAAAAAACCAAGTATTTCATATTTTCACACTTTTAGTTATAAGTGCTTTATTCTTAACAATGACAAAGGAAACCATGAAAAATTTGAAACAAATCTAATGAAGGCATCTTCCTTGGTTATTCCATTGTTAGTAAGGCATTAAGAGCCTACAATCTGAAAAATAAGACTATAGAGGAATCTATTCATGTAAAATTTGATGAAAATACTAATTCCTCTAAAAGGACAAGTGATTTTGATGATGATATAGGTGAACTAATAACTTCAGTTGAGAAACTAAAAATACAAAACAAAGAAGTAGAACCTACTCAATTAGAAACACATATAGATGAAGAAGAAATAGATGATAGACCATCCATCAATGAGGTAAATAATGAAGGTAAGAATATTTTTCCTAAAGATTGGAGATTCATCCATGATCACCCTGAAAGTTAGATAATTGGTGATGTATATGACAAAGTTAGAACCAGATCTTCTTATCACCAAATATGTGACGATTTTGCTTTTATTTCTCAATTAGAACCAACTTACATAGAATAGGTTTTAGAATATGAAAACTGGATTTCAGCTATGCAAGAAGAATTAGACCAATTCAAAAGAAATAATGAGTAGACTATTGTTCCAAGACCAAATCATCAATCTGCTATAGGAACTAAATAGGTCTTTAGGAACAATCTAGATGAATCTAGAATTATAGTAAGAAATAAAGCAAGATTAGTGGTAAAAGGGTACATTAGGAGGAAGGTATTGATTTTGAAGAATCATATACTCCTGTTACAAGAATTGAAGCCATTAGAATGCTTCTCGCATTTGCATCCTTTAGAATTTCAAGTTATACTGGATGGATGTAAAGAGTGCATTCTTAAATGGATTTATTAATGAAGAGGTCTATATAGAATAATCATCTAGGTTTGAAGATCCTCATAACCCAGATCATGTATTCAAACTTAAAAAAGCCCTTTGTGGTTTAAAATAGGCTCCCAGAGCTTGGTATGAAAGGTTAAGCAAATTTCTCATTGAGAAAGGTTTTTCAAGAGGCA
>JAYJMB010006232.1:0-11225 GCA_036873735.1 Pouteria campechiana | reverse complement strand
CATGGCTTCTTCATTCACTCTCCTTTGATTTGTTTATTCATCTTAATTTCAGATTCCAACTTCCATGGCATACCACCGGCACATATAACGAGCAACGAGCTTGGAGTATAGATTAGTAGCTGACTCATCATTGGCCATGGTGGCCGCCTGAGAATTCAACACCTGTCCCACTGTTGCTAGTTTTAAATAATCTTGATCTGCACCAACCTGGTGCTGGAGAACATTTGCCTCGAGATGGGGATCAATGGGTTTATCCTTGTCTAATCGCCCAGATTATTTTAACAACAGTCATTAGTTTAAGAGAGAAAATCTTGTGGGCAAAGCTGATGGGAAACTCCCCATTCAGCTAGCTGCATCTGAACTTACAGACAACCCAGTTATCAATCTGCACCATGCATTTGGACTGATCATCTACCCTTCAAAAGGCTGCCTTCAAAAGTTCATACAAACAAAACAATGCAAGCTAAAAGAGATGAACAGGAATATGTCTTCTTGAAAATGGGTTTCATTGAAGATGTTTAAGGCCAGCCCATTTCTCTGATTTAAGAATTTGATACAGTGGATGTTGCAGGTGCATGAGAATGAGTCCAAATGCGACTGGGTGTTGCTTGGTTACATATATATATATATGTATATGTATATGTATATATATGTATATGTATAGATACATATATACACATATATACATATATATATATATATATGTGTGTGTGTATGTATATATATGTGTATATATACATATAAAGCTTATCCAATAGATAACATGAAAATGCATTGGGCTTACAGTCAATACGGTGTGTTTGCTCTCCTTCTCCCATTTAATTATCTATACTTTGCACAATGGCTTTGGGTCATTTGTCATGGCTGTTTGGCCAGTTCCTTTTTGATTTAAAAATGCATCAGAAAATGAAGTTTGGAATTAGATGATTCTGATTGCTGTCGTGGGATTCATTTGAAAAATGAAAAATGAATCATCTGTGGGGTAGACAATTTTCAAGTGCTTGGGTGAACGTCTAGGGATATGAGGAAAGGCAAAAGAATTTAAGTTGACGATACTTTGAAGTGTTATATTTAATTATTTGGTACTTGGTGATGACCAAAGGGCATCGCTTCAACTAGCCAATCTGAGAATGAAATAGAAATTATGAAATTAAAACCTCATTCCTTGTTTGGAAATTTCAGGGAACATCTGATCGGGCCATCCGAGCGCTAAGATCCTTTCCTTCTACTTTCCCACTCCTGTTTTTGCTTGTTTGTGATGTCAGCGCCGTAGATTAGATGGTAGAGAATCTCTGGTAGGTCTTTGAGGTAGCCGAAGTGGGAGAACCACCTGAGGTTGACGGCGAGAGTCTTTAGGCGGGTATTTGGTGTAGCCACAGAGCCATCGTGTAGAATCCATCCCCCAGATGGCAGATGAGCTTTAGCGAGGGTCTTCATGTTTTTCAGCCCTTTGCCTCCTCTAAGGTTCCATTGGCTAATTTCTTTTTCTGGGTTAGGGGTGCAACTACGGCCAGGTTCAACCCGAACATGATCCGCCAAACCCGATTCTTTGCGGTAATTAACCTTACCTTTTCCCAACCCGAGCCCGTAGAACCTAAGTTCAAACTGAACCTGATTTAAAATTGGTCAAGTCTTGGGTTGAGATTTACTCAAACCTATATAAACCACAACCCCATTTTAACATAAATATTTAAGATTTTTATTATAATTGGATGTTAATGTTTATATATATGGTAACATGTCTATATTTAACTGGAAAATAAAACAGGATTGATACGCTAATATAAGAAGAAAGACTTAATGAGTTTTGACTCTTCAAACTTTAATATTTTTGAATTGTATATTATTTTTCATTAGTTTGAAATATGAATGAGCAATTTTCTATTTAGTTTAAACTTTGGAATATGAATAAACAGTTTCAAGGATTGAATGATATGTTATTTTTTTATTTAGTTTGAAACATGAATAAGAAGTTTAAAAATGATATTTCAATTAATCAAAATATCACTAGATTTTCATCGACCCAAATTCTAACATGAAACTCAACCCAAGTTAAATCTTCAAAAATAGGGTTAGAGTTGAAGGGAGCCCAAATTTAATCAGCCCAAGTTGCACTTACTAAGTATTGAAAAGTTGACAATAAGAATGGAATATGATTTTTTGTCATGGTTTGAAGTGGAAGGTGGTTTGCCAGGGCATCAATGACACATAAAGAGAGTTGGACCACAATCGTAGCCAAAAAGACCTAATTAGATATATACAATAGTAAAATAATATGGGTATATTTGCAAATGATTCTGCATATAAGATAGTAGAAATTATTTCAATGTAAGCCACACTATTTAAAAAGTATAGAAACATATATGGCATTCAAAATTCACTTTAATTTATTCACTCAAGTATTAAAATATTATTAAATTTTATAAAAATAATATTATAAATGAGATGAATACTTTAGAAGGCTTATATGTTTAATAAAAAGTATATGAGCCCTTCTAAATAATAAAACAATTTTAATATTTTGAAAAAAAATTGAATTATTTTTTAATTTTGTGATTGATACGAGTTTTTGATTGATATAATCTTTGAGGCCTAATTTTACAAAATTATTAACATAGAGTCTAAATAAAAGGATATACCAATTCACTTTTTTTGTAGCATATACACTGTATCAAAGTATTGATCTCACCCTCTCACTCTGTCTCTATACATAATTTAAGATAGTCTAACACAAGTGCTTTTTCTTCGGCCAATTTAGAAGTGTTTTCCATACGATGCTACATATTTCTTATGTAAAATCATTTCGAATGGAAATCAGTTCATATCTTTTTGAGTGCTTGAACAAAATCACCAAGTCGTGAATGAATAATTTCGTCCCTATGACCATGTCAATTCCTGATATCAGTCTCATCAGCAATCATTCCGCAGCATTGGAGCACAAACGTATCATCACATCTACCGATTGGAAAGCATGAGAAAGGGCCGGCAGGAATAAGCACCACTTCATCATTCATCTCATGATGTTTTCCAATCATCACCCTCCTGAGCTATGCCTCATCTAAGTGGAATACAATCATCTTCTTACACTTCTCCCGTAAATCTTGAGTTATGGAGTAAATCTTAACCATGTCTTTATCTGCATTTTGGTAGTTCTCTCGTAATCTCTAATTTGGATGAATTCATTCCTCCTAATTAATATAGCCTTGCTCTTAATTTTACATAATCAAACTATCTAAGCTTACTTTTCCTCTTTTTTATTATATATTGGTTTTACTTTAAGCTTATTGTGTTTGGGTGCATTTAAAATTAAGAATGTTTTTAATATTCCCTTTTTACGAGCCTTTTTAAATTGATTTGATACCACAACTATTTTTAATAAATTTTTTTTTTCCGTGTCATTCCTTATTACTTTTTTTATTAAAAGATTTATTTTATCGATATCATTTCTTATTTCATTAACATCAACATATATTTTAAATAAATCTTCTCTTGCCTTATAAAAAAATACTTGATTTCTAGTTTTATTTTTATTTTTTTGTTCTCCTCTTTCTCAACATCTTCTCTTCGGCTCCATTTATTTATAAACTGTTTGCTAACCATACCATAGGATGTTTTCCAATATTCATGATTAACCCAAGATGATAATATTGGAGGGTTTAATATTCAAGTTGAAAAATCGGTTTTAGTGGTCGACTATCACATCACATGGGCCCCTGCTTGCACCAAATTTTGTTGTGAGTAGTGTGCACCGGACTCTTATATCAAAACTCCTCTTGCCAACATTTTGCCAGCTACAACAGAAAGATTAATAAATGATTTTGGATCGGCAAATTAGCATGGTACACATGGATTGCAATTATAAGTCTATTTTCTATGACATAATAATCTAGACAGTTAATATTTATTCTACTAAATATGCAAGCAATTTCTTATTGCTAAGCTGTGAAATTGAGACCCATTTTCTTTCCTGCTTTGAAGAATAAAATTGTCCAAGTGTCCTTTTATGCTGTTTGTAAAATCTTTTTAAATTTTTTTTTATAACTGAGCATAGTAGCATAGTATTCAATCTTTGATTTGGATTATTCATTTGTTTGTGATCCACTAAGAAAAATTGGAATGGCGTGTTTTGTTTTTGAATGAAAACCGATGTGTACCATTCATTTCCTCGGCATTCAATTGCAGGAAGGGTAAAGCTGCAATTGGAGAAAAATTACATGAATATGACTGTCAATGTCATGCTTATTTTAATTTTCTATGTTGAATCTCGAGCAAAACAATGAAAAAGAGGAAATTTTTACACATAAATAATAGGCCCACGAAGAATCGAATTCATGGTATATATTATTAATTGCAGAAAACAAACGTGCTATCAATTCCAATAAATATTTTATGAATATTTTGACTATGGGCTCAAATTAGATTGGGTTTAATTTGCACCCTATCAACTCAACCCGAAAATGATTTGGGTTGAAAAAACGGAAAAATTGAGTTGATAAAATTATATTTGATTAGACTCCATTTGTAATTTGGGTTAAGTTAGAGTTGAGCGATTGACAATTATCTAACCTAATCCATGGCCTTGACGTGTTCACTCATTTTCCATGTGCACTTTTTTGTTTTTTCTTATATTCAAATACCAAAAATAATTTCAATATTTTTATATTATAGTTAATATAAAATATTTATTTAACATAAAAATTTATTATAATCAGAATTACTAACTCAATTGTTAACTCCAATTGTCAACTTGAATTCAATCTGATTTTCTTGGAGTTGGGTTAGGATTGGGGTTAAGATTTCAAAAATAAGATTAAAATAAAAAATGAGTTGAGATTTTTACAAATAGGCCGAGTCAAGTCCTATTGCATGCTTGGATATTTTCGTGGTGTTTGGGGTTGAGATGTTCAAATTACCCATGTCTGCTACTGATCTATACAGTCTGTCCCATGAAAATAACATTTATGTGGAATAATTATGACTGTAAGTACTGAAAGGTGATATTGAAGCTATGTTATGATAGGGTGTATTAGAAAGTAAGTACATAGAAAAGTGTATTTGAAAATTATGATAATTTGAATACAAGATAACATTAGCAAAATAAGTTATTTAATAAAAAATAAAAACTAATTAAAAATATAAATAATATTTGAGTCGTGCCTAAATATCTATCCAAGAATCTCGTGTGAAGATCCTGCATAATAAAAAACATGTCAGAGAGTATGGACACTACTACACTCAAGTCAATAAAGGCCTTCACTAAACATATGTAAAATACTTAATACTTTTATAATTATACTTGTGTGATGCATGCATGAGACACTTATAGTAAGATGAGGATTCCTATCTAGAAAAGCATTACAGGATTATATATCTTTAGCTTTTTTAGATAGAGTCTCACAAAGGAAAAGATAGAGTCTCACAAAGATAACCTCTTATTGTAATTGGAATAGGTTTCCCATCTGGGTAAAAAATAAAATAGGTTTACTATTGTAAGAGAATCTGATATGGCATACCATATGGGTAAAAAATAGGTTTCCCATTGTAAGAGAATCTGATATTGCATATCATATGGGTAAAAAAAAAAAAAAGATAAAATGGGTGTATTTCAAATTCAGCCAAACACATTATTTTATTTCTAGGTTTTCCCATCACACACGCGTTTGGGATTACAGAAAAACCGCATGTTAATCAGCTATGTTCCGAAGGTGCCACATTCCACATGTACCACCGCTACAATACAAGAGAACATTTTCCCCTTTATTATGTCCAAGAAATTGAGTGTATTCATCTTCCCCAGTGGAGAAGTTGGCTTCTCTAAATTCGGCAAACCAACGATCTAAATATAGCAGAAGATGTCTTAATTATAAGCAGTTACTACCAAAATCATCTTTGCTGGACGACTCGCATTTGGGGCCCTCCAACAGATAAGAATGGGAAATTAACATTCCATGGGCCACCAGGCACAAGCTAATTAAATACAACAATGTAACCCACTGAATTTGGACGGAAAATGAAGCCATGCCCTCATTTATGTATGATCAGGTGCGCATTAACTTATGGCCGTACACATATTTGTTCTCGCCTACGTGTCTTGTGTATAGAAAAATCTGAGCAGTCATGATAGAGATATCAGTCAAGTGTGTAATTATGCATTATCATGGGGGGCCAGAAAATATTTTTAATTAAAAATATAGGTTTAATTACGCATTGAATATAGGTTTACTTTGAAGATATTTTTCGTTTATAATATTATTTTTAATACTTCAAATTTATTTTTTGTTTATAATATTATTTTTAACCAATCTTAGATGCTTGCTTTTATAGCCTTTTTAATTCCGTATTTAACAATTTTTCTATTTTTACATTACCTGTTACAGAATATTCGGACGAATCTGACATGGCTGTCACCTCAACAATAAAGATACTGAAGAAATATTATCGTATGCTGATCTTAGGTATTTGATATTTCGACTTTTTTGGTATATTTAATGACATTTTTCTCTACTTTTACGTACCCCACCATTTAATCGTCTATTCATTGTACAAAAAATCAGTATATATCTGACATGGACGTCACTTCACCAGCTTAAAATATCGAAGAAATTCTCGTTCATTGCATCCAACCGGTAAATACACCTACGAATAGAACGAGATGTTCTCAAAATCTGTAGCCCACGCCTTGATTTGATCGGTCACAACTGACTGTGACATTGGATTAAAACAGGGCAGACAACATGCAACACTGTCCCTTGCGTAGGTGGCCTGGTACACATTCCAAGCCATCAATGGCAGGCTAGCAATTCGAACGGGTTGTGATTTAGCAGGTTCCACCTTAATTACTCAAACCTCGAAAAGTTGGTTTCAATTTGATCCACCGTAATGTTTTTAATAAGATCATAGGCCATCGTAATATTTAATATTATCTATTTAGCTAATCATACAAAAGTCATCTCAATACATATAAGGCCAAATGTAGGCTTTGATTGGATGGGGATGGCTCATGGAAATCTCGCCAAGTTTTCTTGTTTAAGCCCATCTATGTGATTTGATGACATCTACACTTATTATAATCTTTAACATTGCTTATTTTATTGAAATATTAAAAATTATTTTAATTAGAGGCTTATAAAAATCATAGATAAGAAGAGTTCTAAAAAAATTCTTATTCGCTCTTAAATTATTTCAATTTTATGGTCATATATAAGCATTTTATTGAATTATATTTATTTTCTTAATTAAACAAATAGCGCTAAATATTATGGTTTGCCTATATTTAATTAAACTATTATGATGGACTTAAATAAAAAGGCCTGACTTAGATTTCAGCGGAGATCAAAACCCATAAAATTAACATGATTTAATTTAAAATAAATATAAATATATTTGTCTAATATAGTATTTATTTATTTTTTTACTTGTGAGACCCCCGAATATGTGATCAAATATCTGCGAGTTTCCTAGTGTTTTTTTTTTTACATGGACGAATACTCATACAAAATATCATAATATTCCAAGATTTGTATAAATTAATTTTTAAGTCATTTTTTGTATTTTACACGTAATTTATATGTTTTCAAAAGATATAAGCTCCATTTGCCTCTCATCCAAATAATTATTTGTATTTGAGCAATTACCTAGTACTAAAAATAATGGTACACTAAGATCCTATTAAAAACATTGTTATGGGCCCATAATGAAGTAACCACTGAGATTTCGATGACATGAACCTTATTGAATCGAAGACCCATTGATAAAGAATATGTAAAAGAAGGGCCAGAGACCCTGCATTTTCCAAAGATGGCTCGTGTATGGTGAACCTACTCTTTTGGAGTATCACCTATGTCTGGTGCAGGCGACTCTAGCTGCAAGTCCATTTGGTGGGAGTCTGCATGCATTTGAAGAGTTGAAATACAAATATGTCAACGAACTTTTTCAGTCTAATTTTAAGCCAACCATGCCATGAATATCGCTGTATACAAAAATGGGGTTGGTTAACTCATCGAGTGGTCTGCCTTACACAAAAAAATTAATAATAATTTCAATGTCCACGTTTCAAGTACATGTGATCCACGTAAATGCCAATGTTTTATCTCTTAATTAGATGATTCTCGAGGCCCCACAATCCAGCCTCTCAATCCTTTTATACAATATTAATATTCCTCACCTGCATGTGTCATTTTTGGAGAAGGATTTTGACAATTTTAGAGAATTATACACTGCTAGTTAACAGGCCGAGGAGCGAAGCAAATTCTAATCAGGAATCAGAATTAAAATCTTCCAGCAATGCTGGAGAAAATGGTTTTACAACTAAGTTGAAGGAATCAAGGAATGAAAATGCTGCCTACCAAGATCTCTACATTGAAAAATACCCTCAATTAATAGATGAGATGGAGAAACTCATTCAAAGAGGCCACCTATGCCCTCAATTTGGTGATGAGAGTTCTACAGGTAAGAGTAAGCTTCATGAATTGAAACCCCACATATTTCTAACGTTGTAAACTATCTAGCGCATGATAGTTTACAACGTTAGAAATACGAAAATACCTACCTAGAAGAACCGCCTGTGCTTTGTTTGGATCATGAACAATAGCATTCGGAGTAGCTTTGGTTATGGGTACCTTCATAAGGTGTGCTTCCTTACGAGGCCATAAGAACTCTCCAGAATGCTCCATACCTTCTGCTTTAAAAATTGTATCTTGTCTTTCAACAAATTGGTATCGAAATAGTCAACTGATAACTAATCAGCTGAGCTAATAGGCCAGAGTGGAAATATGAAACCACTAATTTAAAAATATAGGATTATTAGCATCCATATGGGTTCTTCATTCTCTCTCCTTTTGATTTGTTTATGAATCTAATTTCAGTTGCCAACTCCCATGGGTTCTTCATTCTCTCTCCTTTTTATTTGTTTATGCATCTAATTTCAGATTCCAACTTACATGGAATACCACCAGCACGTAACTAACGAGCTTATAGTATATATATTAGAAGCTGACTCATCTTGGCCGCTTGAGAATTCAACACCTGTACAAGGGTTCCTAATTTTAAATCATCTTGATTTGCATGAACCTGGTGCCGCAGAGCATTTGCCTCGAGATGGGGATTTGTAGGTTTATCCTTGTCTAAAATAGAAACTGCACATGTTTCTCTTTAATTTATATGTTGGGTAGAAAGTCCCCATTATCATAACAAGAATCATTAGTTTAAGAGTAATGATCTTGTGGGCTAAGCCCCATGCAGCTAGCTGCATTTGAATTTTGAACTTACATATGATGGTCCGCATTATCAATCTCCAGCACCATCCATTTGGACTGATGATCTACCATTCAAAGGCTGCCTTCAAAACTCCATACTGATAAGATGGTTCAAAAATTCATACGAACAGCGAATGAAAAAACAGAAGAACAAGATTTCTGCCTGAAAATGGGTTCCACTGAAGCTGTTTAAGACCAACCCATTTCTCTGATTTTTGAATGTCATTGGAGGGACAGTCGACCGGATACAATGGATGGTCTGGGAAAGTAATGTACACGGGAATGAGTCCAAATGCAACTCGGTGTTCCCGGTTACATATAAAAACTTCTCCGATAAACGGAAAATTGGTTAGTAGATGGCATGGCCTACACTAGCTCCTCAAGAGAGTTGTTCACCCCAAAGTACCACCTTGTTTGTTATTTTTTTATGCATCTAATTGAGGTGTCTTTTCAGTCTTTGTTTGGCCAGCATACCTGTTTATTTAAAAGACCATCGGACAATTACATTTGGAATTAGATGATTCTGTTGGTTGGCGTAGGATTCGTTTAAAAAAATGATTAAAGAATTATTTGCTAGGGAACATCTCTCAGGTAAGTGGAAGAAATTAAGGCAAGGTAAAAGAATTTAATTTGGTAAAATTTTGAAAAGTAATATACAATTATTTGGATTTTTATTTATGAAAGCCAAAGAGCTAGCATCCATCCAACAAGCCAAAGTAGGATGGAAAGAGAGATTATCAGATTAAGACCTCATTCCTTGTTTTGAAAATTTAAGGCATCCAATTAGCTGATTGTTGGCACGGCTTACCAGTTGGTGAGAAGAGGACAATGCCCGGACTTGGGAGTATTTTGGAGTTTTGTAGCATTGTCCGAAGTTATTCGAACATTTCTTAAAAAGATAATGGTTGTTTAATGAAAAAAAAAAGCAACAAGGAATGATTAGAAACAGAAAGAATTATGAAAAAATAAAAATTGTTAAAAGTAGTTATGATATTAAATCAATCTAAAAAGGCTTGTAAAAAAATGATGTGATAGCAGACAAGATAATGATTGGGAAAAATAAATAAAGACAAAAATTTTATAATTTTTTAGATGAAAAAATAGAAACTGATGAAGAAAACATATATAATAATGAGTAAAAGTATAGTTTTTGGGATATGTGAAAGTAGATAAATATCAAGTCAATTGAAAATAAATAAAAAAGGAGGAAATTTATTTTTTTCCTCTTTACTTAATAACAAGCAGGACCAAATACGAAAGTGTCCAAATCTTGCTAATTACAAGTTTCATGTCAGAAAGAGAGGATTAGCAATGTTTCAAACCGGACCATATGTCGAACTTAAACCCCTTACTGATCTGATCCAATGTCCAATTTGACAAGTTTAAACAATATTTAAAATTTTAAAATTTAAAATTAATACAATATCGTATGGAAAATCAAATCCTAAGTTTCCTAACTAAATTATATCTCTTAATATACTTTTTCATTATACTCGTGTAATTATTGAAAAAAGGACTTACCAGAACGAACCAGAATTAGACTAGTAACATTTTACTTGTAACGCATTCCTAGTACCATCTATGGATGGCATTTTCTGGGCGTCTTGATTGAAGTGTCCTGGAACTTAATGTGATAAAATCCATTCAAACGAATGCATGGAGACTTTTGGAGGTTATTTGTTGTTTGTAGATTAGGCTACACGGGCACGTGACGGAGAATTATTCCATGGCAACATTCTGTGCTGTGAATAAGATGTGTTATGTATGCATTCATTAATGGAGGCCACCTGCCATTTTGGAAGCACTTTGATTTCAACACTGGTGTAAACAACTTCTAAGGTGAATATGTGTAGTCGCAAAACAACACCATTAGGATTGAATGTCGAGCATATCAACTTTCATGAACCAACCCACAATAAAACTCTCTCTCTCTCTCTCTCTCTCTCTCTCTCTCTCTCTCTCTCTCTCTAT
>JAYJMB010006231.1:0-11226 GCA_036873735.1 Pouteria campechiana | reverse complement strand
TTACTATTTGGATATTGGATTCAATGCTTGCTTGGGTTCGTTCTTTCTATGATATGATTATTACCGTTTGGTGTGCGGGTTTAAATCAAACGCTTTCACATATTCCAATTACCTATGATGTGTAGCATAACTTGAGGTAAAAACTCATTATGATCAAGAACTATGAACAAAGTAGAATATTTGTGCATTAGGTGTGCGCCTTAACCTTCTACTTTTCTCATTCAAGGAAGCTCATGGTTGTTCGTTAGTTGTGCACCTTAACCATACATAGACAATCGATAAGATTTATGATACTGGTGATCAAGCAATCAAACAAATCAAAAGATTAAAATAAAACCCATGAATAAAAATACAAATTAAATAACCAATAATCCAAATAACAAGGTTCATAAAAAAAGGCTACATCTTTACCATCGAAAGAAGGAATTAGTTCATGAAGAAAATGAAAGATACTCCCTTCATGAAGAATATCATACTGTAATTAGACTTCTTGAATGGCCTTCGCTCTCCTGAATCTCCTTCTTTGCTCCTCAAAAACCCTAAGAGTAATCTCCTCGAAAACCCTAGAACTCGTCTTAGAAGTTCTCTAAAAGAATCCCCTCAGAATAGCACAAAAACTTCACAAAAAATACTTAAAATAGGAAATTTGCATAACTAAAACAAAATTCAAAAGATTATGGATGGAATCCGGTGCCACCAGCACCACTTGCTGTCCGGTGGGGTGGTGTAGATCATGAGTGGGCGCCGGCAGCTCCGGTTTGCTGTCTACAGAAGATGCTTCGACTGTTTTGACCATAATTTTCTTGTATGAACTTAGAATTGCATGATTATTTTTACATTGATCATATAACTTCAAGATAGTTTTTATGTTGATCATTTGATCTGAATATGCCTGTAAATGTATAGAAAAGTGCCTCAAATTGGCGCTAGTGGCACCAACTTGTGTACATCTAGAGAGGTGTTCACTATTTCATCTATAAATTCCTCATACGATCTCCAAATTAGATGATTCTTAATTTTTTAGAAATATAACTTCAGGGGCTTCAACTTTGATATTGACCACTTGTCTTATACTAGTCTAAATTGATACCAAAAATGGAATCAAAGTGGTGCTATTTCACATTCATCTTCTTTTTGACATGATGTGTTATCTAAAAAACCAAATAACTTCATGAAGTGTAATATTTCATCAAGTGTCGTTATGAACCATTAAAATCATGTCAAATAAAGCTACACAATATGTAAATTTAGACATTAAAATATGTTATATTATGAGCTCATCAATAGGGCATTGGAGAGTTCAATATTTTTGTAACCCCATGGGCAACATTTCCTATTTACCTTGAAATCTCTATTGGCTGATGGGTCTTGGGCTTGACAGCTAGCACGTAAGACAAACTTTAGATAATGAAAGAATGTTATAGCTCTACTTGAATGTCATGTTTTATGAATCCCATTGGAACTATATTATTTTTATATTTTATATTATTTATCATATGCAACAGAATTTATTTAAACACATGCATAGTATTTCTGAAATCTACTTTTTTATTTTTATATAAAATATTTATGTTGAAATTGGGTTCGGATTATTGAGGGTTTGGGTTGACCTCAATCCTAATTCAGATAGTTTTAAACCGAGTTCAGGTTGAACACGGGTTCTCCGGGTTTAGGTTGGGAAAAGGTGAGTCCCAACACTGCTCAAATTCAGGCTCGGTGGGCTGGGTTCGGGTTCAACCCCACCCAAGTTGCACCCCTAACTGCAATGTCATAACTTTGAGGATTGAAAAAGAATTAGAACCACCAAGGATACAAGGAGAGCCACAACCCTTCTCAAAAGTAACAAAAGGAGAAGATTACCAACCAGGGAGGATCATGTTTCTTGACAATCCTCCTATCTTGAAATTCAAACTCCCATTCCCTCAACGATTCTAGAAAAAGAAGATAGATGAACAATTCCGTAAGTTTCTGAAAATTTTTAAAATGATTCATATTAATCTTCCTCTTACAGAAGCTCTAGAGAAGATACCCAACTACTCCAAGTTCATGAAAGAGATCATGTCTAAGAAGCAAAAGTTAGGAAAATTCGAGATAGTGAAGCTGATAGAGAAATGCATTGCAATTTTACAAAGGAAGCTCTATCAGAAACTGAAGGACCTAGGGAGTTTTACTATCCCTTATACCATACGCAATTCCTCTTTTCATAAGGTATTATGTGATTTAGGAGTATCTATTAATTTATTGCCTTTGTCAATTTTCAGGAAACTTGGATTGGGAGAGGTGAAGCCTACAGCCATCACTCAGTAGCTGGCAGATAGGTCTTTAAGCTATCCTTGGGGAGTCATTGAAGATGTGTTAGTCAAGGTGGAAAACTTTATTTTTCTGGTGGATTTCGTAGTATTGTACATGGAGAAAGATCATGAAGTACCTTTAATTCTTGGAAGGTCATTTCTAGCAACTGGGAGAGCATTAATAGATGTACAACGTGGTGAGTTAACCTTGCAGGTTAACAACGATGAGGTAAAGTTCTATATTTACCGTGCTCATGATTATCCAGTTGAGGAGAGTACTTGCAAAAGAATTGAGGTTCTAAATAATTGTGTAACTCCTATTTTGACTGACGAAAGTGTGCAAGTTTTGATGGAACAATACCACAAGAACTCTGTTAGTAAGAAAATTACTGGTCCAAGGGAAGTTATGGAGCATGTCCTGAACTTGGAAACATCATCAAAAGGAAATATCAATACCAAGGAGGAAGTGATATAAATGGAATCATCGAAAGAGGAAATAAAAGCCAGAGTGGAATTGAAGCAATTTCCCATAACTTTACAGTATGCAATTTCAGGTAATGATTCATTCTCTCCAGTGACTTTATCTTCTTATTTTGCAAATGTAGAGGAAGAAAAGTCATGACATATCCAAGATGAAGAAGTGAACGTCAATATTCTCAAAGAGTTGATGTTATTCAAGGAGAAGAATGATTGACTTAAGTTCTATTCAATGAATGGAAACATTGAAGAGCAGTCCAAAAAGTCAATGGGAACAAAGGAGGGTGCACAGGAAAAATTCCATAAGCCAATCCAAAGATTCAGAGAACTGGTGCATCGAAAAGCCAAAATTAAATGGAAAGATGGGAGACTGTAGTCAAATTGAGACTATAAATCAGCGCTTCTTGGGAGGCAACTCAAGCTTTTAAATTTTTCCATTGTTTTGCTTATTTTCATTGGTTGTTTAGTTTTGTAATTTAGTTTTTAGTTGACTTTCTTGATTCCAGGTGATCCCTTCAAAAAGTTGCGCACGCGAACAAAAGCATCCTTCATTCATCATTAAGGAACCTAATCCCCCAACTTATGCATTTGAGGAGTCAAAGGATTAAGAAGATAATTAAAGACATCTCCATTAGGGACGTCCTTGTTTTTCTTATTTTATTTTGCACATTAAGGACAATGCTAGTTTTAAGTTTGGGGGGAGAAAAAAAATTAACATTGATCAGGGTTATTGTAAGAGAACAATGATATAAAGAGGATGTATAACAATGGATTTGGAAGAAAGTGAAGAATGTCAATAATGTCTGTGAACTTAGCTTGAATACTTGTCTAATTTTCCTTAGATTCTTTATACATTAATCACATAGCTATTTCTTTTTGAATTCATTGAGTACATAGAAATAATTTAGGTGACTAAGTATGCATAGCTCAATTCAAACTCTAGAATTTCTTGCAATTATTGTTTAAGATGAGCTTTAAATGATATAAAAGAAAAGCATGAATATAAATTCATCCTTCAATTGTGGGGATCACATCTCCATGAATTAAAAGAAAATAAGTTTGGGTGTGTGGTAGTAATATAGCCCAAAATTTGGGGGATCACATTCTAAAGAACTCAAAAGAAAATAAGTTTGAGGAGTTTGATAGTAATACAACCCATAAAAAAGAAAATAAGAAGAGTAAAGATTGAAATAAAGAAAGTAAAATATCATATGCATATCTATTGTAATCTGTCTTAATTTTTGAATTCATAGGGTTTGCATCAAATATGTGTTAGTTACATAACTTAATCCAAGTATGAAGTGATTTAGATTGGAATGGGTATAACTTTGGCGCATACACCAGTAGTCGAAGGTAGATAGGATGATGTTTTAGTTGAAATTATAGATGGGGATGATATTTCAACATTTTTTCTAAGCTATGTTGATTTTATTGAACACTTATGATGATGAACTTGATCAATGTAGTGTTTTTGTCTCTTTTTAAAGTTTATTATTTGTGTTTTGCTCGATGATGAGCAAATTAATAAGTTTGGGGGTGTTTGATGAGCTCAAAATCTACCATATTTTAATACCTAAATTTACATATTTTATATATTCATTTGACATAATTTTACTGGATTATAATCACATTTGATTAAATATTGCACTTAACAGAGTTATTTGGTGTTAAGTATCAAAACATATGAAAAAGGAGCTAAAATGAAAAAGATATCACTTCAAGGCCATTTTTAATACATATGGAGATAGATTGAGTGTTGGTCCCGAAACTTAGGCAAATACCCAAGAGGGAAGGGGTGAATTAGGTACTCAAAATTTTGCTAAACTCCTTTAGGATCAAACCTCCCTCTAGCAATTAATCCAACCACTCAATCAATGCATAAATAAATAAGACAAAAGAATTTTTATAGTAGTTCTAGTTAACACTCTACTCCACTCTTCCAAGAACACTCTACTCTTAATGTCTTGGGCTCCACTAGCTTCAATAGCAAAAATATAATCATTGCATGCTGCACTCTTCTAGATTCCAGCTCTAGGAGGCATAACTATAGTGCTCCCAACACTCTTCTGGATTCTTGCTCTAGGGGGTATAATCACAGTGCTCTCAGCACTCTTCTAGATTCCAGCTCTAGGGGGCATAAACACAGTGTTCCCAGCACTCTTCAAGATTCCACCTCTAGGGGGCGTAGATAAATAACTCTTGTCTGCACCCAGACAATCATAACTCTTCTTGAGTCTAGCCTCAACTAATAACTCAAGGAAATTATAATAAATGAATATCAAAAGTTAAAGCACTTATATAGACACTTCACAATAAGTATAGGAGAAGAGTTCTGAAGATTAAATGCAGAAGTAAATGATCTTCATGAAAGGTGGTTGAAAGCCTTCAAAGAAAGTTGAGTAAGCTTTGAATGCAAGGCTCACAACCCTTGAAAGATGTAAAAGGTTTCAGCTCAATTCAATAATTGCTCTCAAGAAGCGATTGAATATTTTTCTCGATTATTCTCCTTGTTCTCTTGATCTAACGATGTTGCATTTATAATTGCTTTAAATTCCAGTCATTGGTGGTAGGTGAACTTCATTAATGATAAAAGACCATTCTAATTAAGACATTTTAATTTTCTATCTTCTAATTAATTCTCATTTGCTTGAATACCTATAGCACTGACCTTGGAGAAGATGATTTCCTGATTCTTAATAAGTATCGGTTCAAGAGATTCTGCAGTGGTTGATTCTTTCATTAGTTTGGAAGGAGCCTTATTAATGTTGGATGAAGTCCAATGATTTAGTTTGTCTATTGCTCATCTTCACTTATGATAGACAAAGTATTAGTCCAACTGTCCATCAGACAAAGTCCCTTTGTCTTCTAGTTTGTCCATGGCAAGTAGTAAATGAATCTAGTTAGCGCGAATGAGTTGTCTTTCTAGCAGTTCATCTGTTAGTTTATCCATTGTAAGTAATAGATGAATTGTAGAAGCATAGATGAATCATCTTTCCAGTAATTCGTCTATTGGTTTGTCTACTACAAGTAATAGACGAATTATAGAGGCGCAAATAAATCATCTTTTTGGTAGTTCGTTTGTTGGTTTGTCTACTACAAGTAATAGATGAATTGTAGAGGCGTAAACGAATTATCTTTCCAGTATTTCGTTTGTTGGTTTGTCACCTGCTTAGTTTTGTAGTCTACTTTGGCTTCATACTTGGACAAGCAGTCCATACCCAGGATAATATCTGATCCTTCCATGTCTAACATAATCAAATCTGCCATAAACTGTCTACTCTCTATTACTATGGGGATCTCATAGCATATCCCAGATGCTACATTGATTATTTTCAATGATATAGACACTCTCACATCATGAACCATGGGATATTTTGATAATCCAGTTCTATTCACAAACACAACAGAAACAAAAGACAAAGATGCACCAGGATCAAATAATACACAAGCCATATGTTCATAAACATAGAGGTTACCTATCACCACCTCCTCCAATACTTGAGCCTCATGAACATTGGCTGCCTGAACAACTGCCGCCACCTAAAGCCTCTGCCCATCATATGGTCATCCTAATGCCTGGTTCCACCTTTGTCCATCATAGTGACACCCTGGCGCCTGATTCTATCTTTGCTCCTTATATGGATGGCCTCTACCTCTACCTCTCATCTGAGCTCCCCCATGCATGGGTTGTTATGCCATCCTCTTTATCTCCTTGTTGTAAGTATGGACAATTCAGCTTGATGTGCCTAAGCTTTCCACAAGAAAAACAAGTAGTTGGGCACCTTAGTCCTTACTCTGTCTCTTTATTTTGCCACGGAGCGAGTCTACCCCTCTGCTCTCCTTGCCTCTGCCTCTCGGATGTACACCATACAACGAGGTGGCTAGGTTGCTTACAATTGTAGCACACCTTCTTTGGAGGTCCATCATAAGTTTGGTTGGTTCTAAGCTTTTACCTATGTTCTTAGCCATAGTCCTTAATTCCCTGCTTCTTTTCCCTAATATTATTATGTTCCTCTTCCTCCCTTTCCACCACTCTGGCTCTCTCCAAGATGTCCTTGTATTTCCAAACCTATACATGCATTCGATCATCCATGTATACCATATACATCCACAAATTTTTCTACATCCACAGTCCCATGGACCAACTAGTAGTCTTATGGCATTAAAATAACTAAGAATCAATAATCAATCAATAATGAGAATTTATAAGAATCAATAATTAATCAATAATGAGAATTTAAACCTTTCCTTATAAATCATCCACCAATAATGAATCAATAAATGACAAGTCACATAATCCACTATAATCTCTCTTCAATAAAAATAATCAATAGTTACATAAAGAATGGCACTCCATCATCGTTAGTTCCAATTTCAAGCACTAACCCCCAGTTGGGCTCCTCTGTTATGCCTGGCATCTAAAACATAGAAAAAGGGTGAGTCCGGGCAAACTCAGTAAGTAGGAAAAAATGGTAAAACCTTGTCAATCATGCATAAAGTCACATAAACTAACACATGCCAGTGCAATCATTTTTCACTCAATCCAAGCATGTTCATAAGCAATTAAAAATGCAAATGTAATGTATCCGGTGCCATTTATGAACAAAATTAATCTCAATAAGATAAGTAACATTGTATTCAAAACATCAAATGCATGCGGTAAATTCAAGTACAAATCACGTTCCATAAACACATCTCATATCATTAACAAACATGATAAATTGCGGTGTCGGTAAGCCAAACATGCTAATATACTCAATTACACATAATTTGGTAAGAAACCTACTTACATCTATTCCTCACAAGTTCGGATTTCTTCCTTCTATGCCAAGGAACCAAAATAATCCACTCTTTCAATCAAGTCTCTAATCTTACATTCATCATAATATATTCAATGGTTTACATACTACAATTATGCAATTTAATATCCCTTTCATTATCACCACCTTGCCCAAGTTCAATTCTAGGGTTTTCCATTCTCATTCACCAATTCAATGTTTCTACACTTTATACATCATCTTTTAAGGTAATAATCATTCAATTTCTCATGTTTCTCAATTTACAGTTTGGTAATTTCATGGATTTGTAAAACATCCCCTAATTTTTGCATAATTGACTTCCCGTTGATAAATTTTTATACATGATTCATCCTAGTCAAGTTTTTGCATGATTCTACTTCTTTATTAACATGATTAAAGACATTAATCATTAATAATCATACATAACACATTAATCATGATCTCCATAAAGTAAACAGCCCTTAGTTTCAAAATTTTCAAACCAATGTAAATTCACATTAATCTTATCATGTATCACACATAAACCATTGTCAAATTCATGTATCTCATTCATCACAATGTCAACTAAGTAAACAGCCCTAAATTTCCCATATTTCATGAAATAAGTTAGGGTTTTTCATTCTAAGATTATTTCCTCTTAATTTTACATGAATTTCTCATTCAAAACACTTCAATTCAACCCCTTTTTCTAGGGTTCAATAACACCTACGGATTTGATCTTCAATGTAATCCTAATTGTACAAGTCCCTAATTAATTTCCCCAACATCATAAAGCTCTTGTAAATCATGATTTCCCATGCTAAAAGTAAATCAAAACACCATATTTAAACTCACCTTTCATGTTGAAACTAGAGAATATTGTTGCCCACTTGATATATTGATTGAGTGATGAAAACCTTGTTGCCCACTTGAATTAGATGAAGGAGAAATTATTGAATGATGAATATGATTTCTGATTGACGTTGAGATGGAGGAAGGAAGTAAGCTTTTTGCGTTGAGAAGGAGGGGAGAAGGAGGCTATTGGTGTGAGTTTAATAGGAGAGTAATTAGGGTTCTCATCTAATACAACTTGCATAGCTTGCAACCCAATTCAGAAACTCCACTTGCGTCCCAATTGAACCCCCCCTCCAATTAACTTATTCTCTATAATTAGAAGTCAGAAACTCCAATTAAACTCCTCAATTTATGTAATTACTCAAATTAAATTTTCTACCATGCGTCTAATATTTCCCAACTGATTTCACATTATATTTTGAAATTAATTTCTGTTACAATTTGGATCATTATAACATGTATAATATACTTATATTCATGTATCAATAATTCACTAATCTATAGATATGATTATCATAATTTTCTATAATCAATAGTAATCAAAATTGGGCAGCAACTAAATTATCAACTTACTTCTAATTTTGGATGGTAATATGCTAATTCATACACCATAATCCAAGTCCCATATAAACTGAATTTTTTTGTATAATTAAATCATCACATTCAATAGCTATATAAGCACTTTTAATCACATCTAAATTTGGTAGCAATTTGATCATCAATCGATATTCAAAACATTCCATAAAAATCCAATTTTAACTAGATACACATGTCATTGTAATAAATGTCACTTGTCTCAAATATTTGGCACATATGGGGGCCTATTCATCAAAAGTGGTAAACACAAAACTTGTAGCCTTTATTGTGAAATTTCCAATGAATAAAAAATTACTAAATTCTAATTTTTTGTGTAAAAGTTATAGCCAAAACACTACAACCATCTCTGATTCAAGAGGCGATACTTTGTGGGACGCATGACTCAAAATATAAGCTTAATTAGGAAATATAATCAATATGAAAGTTGTATTCCTTGAAATTATCTGAACAATTCAAAAAAATACTTAATTTTGAGTTTTTACGAATAAGTTATCGTCAAAATACTAAAATTGCTCTAGATTGGTGAAATTACAAAAAATACCAAAAATAATATTAAATTTCCTATTATTTAGGGCCACCAATTATCCAAAAATTTATTATAATTAAAAATTATACTTACCAACATTTGGGTTGTCACACACTGCAACTATCATCTAGTTGAAAGTAACGTCAGATGTGCAGAATTTGGTGTCAATTATAGTCAACATTTGGCATAGATGGAGGATTATTTGGAAAATATATTCAACATTACTGTTTATCATTTGAAATTAACATTCCAACAAATCAAGAATCACATGATTTCGAGATTGCATGAGGAAGTTATGGTCTAAATAAGAAACCTATGTCTAGCTGGCAGCAAGGTTGGCGCCGCGACACCAAACTCCACCAAACCACCCATTGCGACCAGCAGTTTTGGCAACATGGCATCAACAATGTGCAGATTTTTAGCTCAATAATTATTGGTTTTTAAGGCTTTGTGAGAAGTGTTTTGCAGGGACATTTCAAAAATTTTAAGGGTTTTCTTGGCTACATTTATGGAGATTTTGAGGAAGCTTTGAAGGGAAGGAGATTAGGTGTCAGAGATAAAGAGGAAGAGCTTGGATTCAAGGATTGGAAGTCAAGCTGAAAAGGGAAGATTTTGATTTTCTTGATTTCAATTGCTTCTTTCATTATAATTGTGTATTTGGTTTTGAATTAATTTTTTGGAATTTAAACAAAGATGTTGTTGATTTCTTATTGGATTAATTCATTTACATAATGTTTAGCTAATTTCCCTCTTTCTAAAAGGGATATGGAGTTTATATGAAATTCATGGATTAATCAATGATTTGCTTGATTAACATTTTCATTTGGTTTATTTGTGATGTTTGATGTTTAATGCCTTCAAATGACTATTCATCTATTGATTGATTACATATTTAGGGTGTGGCACTTGGTATAGGTAACCCCGAATAGGATTTAGACGTCACAACATAAAATTATAGATGACTCGAGAGAGCTTTTATGTTTTCTGAAAATCTTTGCAGAGAAACATAGATCTTAATGTATTCCCACTATTCTATTTTTATAGGAATATCAAAATTAGGATATTGGGAATAGATACTCGACATAACACTCGATAGAGGGCTTTAAGTGAATTAGGATTCTCGATTTATAAACCAATGTAATAATTAATCGGTAACGAGTTGAAAGCACCATGAATGGAGCATAAATGAAATTAATTCTCTAGAATCTTCATACATTGATTTATTATATTTGAAGCTTACATCTTATCCATTTTATTTATAATCTAAATATCTTGTTTAGCAGTTGTCTAGATAAAGTTGAGATTATTCATGACAATAGCTAGTGAGTAATTGGAATACCTAATCCCTATGGATACGACACTTGTTCATCACTATATTACAAAACTTGACATCATAGACTTGCTGTTTAATAATCAACCAACAGTCTATCGTAGTGAGCTTAAAATTTATATTAATTTTTTCATTGTTCCTGAAATGTGAGTCATAATAACCATGATGTTGGTATATTTATAAAATTTTTACTAGTTTATAAATACATCTGTTAATATTTATAAATCTTAAGTATATATGCACTCATGTATAAAAGGTGTAAGTATTTGTAAATGTTCATAATTTAAATGATGTGAGAAATTCATATCAATGAAATAAATACTTTTAACATATAATTTAAACCTTGTAAATTATGTTGGTCTCATTCAGATG
>JAYJMB010006229.1:0-11229 GCA_036873735.1 Pouteria campechiana | reverse complement strand
GGGACCAATAAGTAGTATTAGAGTAGGCTTCACTTGTTAATTTTCAAATACCAATATATTAACTTTTGAAGAGATTCAAATGCCTAGTATGTTCCACAATACATCTGCTGAAGGGTAATCCACTTCCAACCCCCCACTTTTTGATAGAACCAATTATGTGTATTAGAAGATAAGAATGCAAAATTTCTTAACTGCCATAGATTACTAGTTATGGCTCATAATTAAGAATGGGAAGAATGTTACAAATACAAAAGACAAATATATAACTGAAGATATTCAAATAATAGAACGTAATGCTAAAGCAAAGAATTGTCTCTACTGTGCACTATCTTCATTTGAATTTGAAAAGATTTCTACATGTTACTCAGCCAATGCAATCTGGGATAAACTCCAAGTAGCATATGAAGATACAAATCAAGTAAAAGAAACTAAGATCATTATTCTAATGCAGGAATATGAAGCCTTCTCCATTAAAGAATCAGAAACCATCTCTGAAATGTTTGGAAGGTTCTAGAAAATCACCAATGGACTGAAAAGCTTGAGAGAGAAATATGAATAATCCAAGTTAGTTGAGAAAATATTGAGATCTCTACCTAGATTCTGGATGCCTAAAGTAATTGCCATACAGGAAGCAAATGATCTGAGTAAAATGAAAGTCGAAGAACTCATGGTATCACTTATGACCCATGATGTCTTAATGAAACAAAAGGTTCTAGATGAATTCAAAGGCAAGAAGATTGCTTTACAAGCTGAATCAGAAAATGAAGAATCTTCAAAAGAAGCCTCAACAAGTGAAGATGATGAGGAGATGGAAATGATAACCAAAAGATTCAAAAATACAATCAAAAAGAAGAAATTTGGAAACAACTTCAAAAGTAATAACAAGAGCAAATAAAAGAAGAACGAGATCTCAATATGTTACAACTATAACAAATCTGAACACATGAGATTTGACAGCCAAAAAATAGACAAAAGACAAGGAGACAAAAATAAAATGTATAATTCTTATTTTGATAAAAAGAATACTTCTAACAATAGGAAATTTGAAAAGAAAAAGAAAGCAATGACTACATGGGAAATGCTAGAAAATGTGATGCAAGGAAGTTTGTGTGAAATAGAAGAAGAAAATGAAGCTCAATTCAGTTCACTCAACTCCAAAGAAAGAAATTAGGAGGAGCATCATATAGGAATAAGCTTCATGGCTATTCATAAAGATGAGATAAATTCAAAAATTGAAAATTTTGATTTAGAAGAATTGTCAGATGTATTATATTCAGACTTTAAAAATTTAGAAGTTAAACACAAAGAAACACAAAGAGAATTAGAAAAGATAATCCATGAATGCTCTAAATTAAAATAAGAAAATACTCAAGTTAAAACTAACATTAACATAGAACTTGAGCAAACAAAAGTAGAAAATCATGCTCTTAGAAAAACTTTAACTTCTATACTATTTAAACTAAAGATAAAGAAGAAAAATAGAGAAAACCATAGAAAGAAAACTAGCAATCTTGGAAGAAGATTATAACCCAAACAAAACCATATTTAGGTACCAAACACTATTGCCGACATAATGAATACATCAATATCAATAGATAATTATTTTGTAGCATCTAAAAAGCAATGGGTATGAAAATATTCCGCTACTATCACATCTGGACCCATTCCTAAATGGGTACCAAAAATTATAGCTTGATTTTATTGTCACAAGTGTGCTTGAGAGCCACAAGAAGTACCAAATGGTATATTGATAGTGGTTGCTCAAGACACATGACAAGTGAGAAGGAGCTATTCATAGAATTAAAAGCTAAAAATGGAGGAATAGTTACGTTTGGAGATAATGAAAGAGGTAGAATGGTAGGGATTAGTAAGATTACCCAACCTCCCTCTATTACTAATGGTTCAAATTATAATACTTCACAAGTACACGAGTTTATAGCAATACAATGTGTGTGAGCAAAGGGTGATCCCATAGAGAAAGGCAAACTAATTTAATTAAATTAAGTTACTAACTAAAACTAACTTTGAAAATATGGGTTGTTGGTTTGAATGAATAAGAATAATAAACTAAAAAGATAATCAGAAATCTAGGGCTATATAATGATATAGGATAGATTGTAAGTGGCAAAGGTCTACGGTTAAGATTTCACCACTTAATGACTCCCCTTGCTATTTGGATATTGGATTCAATGCTTGCTTGGGTTCATTATTTCTATGATATGATTATTACTGTTTGGTGTGTGGGTTTAAATCAAGTGCTTTCACTCATTTCAATTACCTATGGTGTGTAGCATAGGTGAAAACCCATTACGATTAAGAACTATGAACCAAGTAGAATGGTTGTGCGTTAAGTGTGCGCCTTAACCTTCTACTCTTCTCATTCAAGTAAGCTCATGGTTGTGCATTAGGTGTGCACCTTAACCATGCATAAACAATCAATAAGATTTATGAAACTGGTGATCAAGCAATCACACGAATCAAAAGATTGAAACAAAACCCATGAATAAAAATACAGATTGGCATTAAATAATCAATAATCCAAATAATAAGGTTCATCAAAAAGTGCTACATCTTTACCCTATAAAGAATGAATTAGTTCATGAAGAGAATAAAAGATACTCCCTTCATAAAGAACATCATACAGCAATTCACCTTCTTGAATCGCCTTCGGTCTTCTTGAATCTCCTTGTTTGCTCCTCAAAATCTCCTAAGAGTAGCCTCCAAGAAACCCTAGATTCTCTTTGAGAAAACTCTAAAACTACTAAAAATAAGGCTTAAAAATGTAGCTTTTTCGCACAATAAAAAAATTATTAATTCTGTAGTTTGATTAGCCACTGGCACCGATGGTGCCACCATGATTATCATCCCACTCCTTTGCTGCTTCAGCTCTGCTCCCTTGCTGCTGTGTTTGCCTTCCGTCACTGCTTTGCTGCTTCATATTTTCTTGCTTTCTCTCCTTATCTTCACTCTTCCACTAACCTAAACAAACAATAAAAATATGTGAAATTGGCATCAAACTAGTTAAAGATTGCATGGAATTAAGCTTAAAAATTATAAAATATAAGTAACTAAAATTCACTCATCAAATACCCCAAACTTAAATCCTTGCTTGTCCTCAAGCAGAATTAGTAACCAGACTATAACCTCTCTCTTAAATAATCAAACACATGCTAGACAAATTACACATGTTCACATAATTCAGAATTTGGTCAAAACACTTCCAAAATAATTACATGAAACTCAGACTTCATCAATCTTGTAATGAAGTGAAAATTGTGGATGTGTGTGCTATGTCACTCTTATGCTACATGTATACTTGTCAACTTACAAAATGTGAACTTATGATTCTAATGATTTTTACAAAACACATCATAAGCTTGCTTTTCTTTATCCTTCTTCACTAATGTAGACAACTCTTATTTACTTAGATCAATAGGCCTTAGCTAAGCTTGTAATGGGGCCTTTGGTTTAGCTGACAAAGAAAGGAAGCAAAGATCAACAAACTAAGAGATATAATAAACTAGCATAAAATTGTTCACTCTCTTAACTTTTGTTGAGATTTTCTCTATCTTTCCTTAATTCTGGGCTATATTACTATATTACCCCAAACTTGTTTTCTTTTTAATTCATGGGATGTGATCCTCCCATTCAAAACATATTTCTTTATTGACCCATTTTTCTTTTGTCCCTTGCTTTCTTTCCCTATCATGACATACTCAATTTTTCACACCCAAACTTATCTTCTTTTGCTTCATTCATACCTATCAACAACCATAAGCATAAAATATGTCTCTTAATAGATAACATATGGTTTTTCAGGTGAAATAGGTTTGGATAATGAGGCTAAACAAGAAAATTCGAATGATGATTTTCTACATGCCTTACATATGTCATTCTTTAATAAAGCTCAATGGAGACACTAGTGACATGAATGTACTAGTTTAGCATGAAAGGCTCAAACTGATCAAAGAATGCTTAAGTCACTTACAAGTAAACATGTTGTCTAGGATTTCGCATTGAGGGATATTCAAACAAGTTCTAAAATGCTTGTTGCAATCAAAATAAGTCAATGAATTCACAATATTGTTAGCAAATTTGCATACACTTCACATAATTATGACATAATGTGCATGAAAAATTTCCACTTGTCATGAGGAAGAAAGAAATTTATACAAGAATTAGTAGATCATAAGGAGTGCCTAACCTTCTTCCTAAATTATATGCAATGGTAATCAAAAACTCAACATGCTAGTGATTGATAAGAGAGAAATATCCTAATTAATTTCAACACATTAGCACACAATTGCTTTTGGAGGCAATTCCTGGTAGCCATAATGTAAATCTAATAGCAATAGATTCAATAGACTCAAACTCAAACAAAACACTCTAAATAAAACACAAAACCTAAACAAAATAAATAACTCTTCCGCCACACTTGAACTAAACATTGTCCTCAATGCGAAAAATAAAACAATAGAGTTGAGGACTTCCCTAAAACATGTCAGACTACTCATCTAAGGCATCTAACTCATCATTATCAGCTGGTGGATGGAATGGTTGAAACACTGAAGGAGTGGGAAAGACAACCGAGCTTGCATCCTGGAAAAGTTGCAGTTCTGAAACATAGACTGCATTGTCATAACATGATCCATCAAGAAGTTAATTTGCATTATTATTTGTTGCTTCCGGTGCTCATTAGAATCTTGCACATTTGTAATCTGATCTTGTAGACCAGCTAGTGTAGATGTACTGGGATGCCTTGATGGTCTCTACTGGGAAGAGCTTGGGGCAGCAGATGATGGGCCCATTCTGTGACTTGAAGCACTAGTCCTTTCCAATTGTTCCACAACCACATCATTTATGAGAGGGAGTAGTGGCTAGAGTTCTTCTTGTGGTTTGACACAAACACTCGCCATGAGACACAGTTGACAAATCAGGGATCGATAGCCAAGGCTGCTTGTCAACCTTTCGGCCAAAAAAGAAGTAATGGAATGCTCTATCACCCTCCCCACATCAATAGACAATTGTGTCATGATAGCAAAATTTAATAGAGCTCTTTCTTTGGTAACATCCAAAACATGGTTAGAAGGCATCAATTTAGCAAAAATAAAATAATTTCATGCTCGTGGGAATGCTCTCAATTGACTCGTGGAAAGCTAATCACTTTTTCATGTTGCATCTTCCATCTGCTGGCCTTCTTAGCCAAATGAGCGATGACTACATCATAATTAGGGCCTTGCTCAAGCCATGAAGTGTAGTCATCCTCCTCAATATCTTCCAACTCGAAACAATAGTTGATAAAAGACCTATCATATGAAGCCAACTTCCCTCTAACAAGAATTCTCCTCTCATTGGGATTGACCACATATTGTGCTCTAGCATTGGCATAGAATTCCCTCATCAATGAAATCACAGCTGGCTCAAGTTGAGCCACAAATCTCTGCCACTACCTTTGGTTGATGTTGTTCTAGATGTCATGGTATGATCTCATGTCAATGCCCCTCTCTCATATCCCTTCACAATTTACCATGGTTGTAATGTATAGTTGTTTCGCTTGTTCATTGAAAAATGTGGGCTCAAACTTCGCCCTTCGCTTTCAGATGGTCCAGAAGGTGTAGATTTTCATGGAGGCATATTGACAAACAATGAAAATAACAAACACTTGAAGCATAATATGATAATTAATCAAACATTAGCATATCCCAAATCACACCAAGCACTTCACTGCAACACTTGAACCATACAAACAATAAAGAATACTCAAGTAAGCTTTTTTCTCAATGCTACCTCTACTTAGGCATTACAACAAACACCTAGCAAACACCTCATACAACACAATTTTAATGCATCTTTCATACAAGACAACACTCCCATAAACAAATCATGAAGCATTAAGCATGGAAACTTAATAAATCATAAGCAACATTCCCTTAAACACTAGGAGCTCAATTTAACTTCACCCCACATGCCACAACCATATGTTCAAAACAAAGCACATGCACGTGCATAAGGAGTTAAAAATGAACCTTCATAGATCATACTCCAAACACCTTCAAGATATGGACAAATTCACTTCACAATCCCACAAACTTCACACCACTCTAAGCATATATACCCACACACATCATAGCATAATGTTCACCTTGAAAATCATCATAAACTTTTCTCAAACATTTGATCGACTACCTAACATGCAACTTGAAAAACCAATCTCTCCATCACAAAATTCCATCTTCTTTTCTTGAAAATCATAATAGAAGATTAAGAAAGGATCAATGAAGTATAAAAGATTGGATTTCGACATGAAAATCAACACAAACATCCACCAAGAAATTTATCAAACACTTCTTGTGCAACATGAAAGCCCACCTTTCCATCACGTAAACCCATCTCCTTCTTTTGGAAATAACAAAATATGATTAAGAAGAAATGCATTGAAGTAAAAAGGATTCGATTTCACCTTGGTTTCTTCAAGTCTCAAGCATCTTTGAGAACTAAACTTGGGAAGATGGCTTGTAGAAGAAGAATTGGAGGAGAATTTTGGGAATGAGAGAGATGGATGAGGATTGATGTGTTTGGGAGATTTATGGAGTAAGATTGGTGGTCAAATGAGAGGGATTTGACGTGGGGAAGAAAGGGTTGGAGTGTGGAGAAGAAAGGGGAAAGAGGAATTTTTGGGTTTGGAGAGAGGAAGGGAAAGTGGCTGGGGGGGTTGTTAAGTGGGCATCGGGAATTGCAGGTGCTAGGCCGGTGCCGACGACATTGCATGCTGCCCCTTTTGCATGATTTTTTTTCTTTTTACTCACTTGGCATTGGCGGTGCTGTTTGTTACTTGCTTTGGCTTCCCCTCTATTTTGGCACCTTGTGATGATTCTTGGCTTTGAAGCTTCATGTGCTTTGCTTCCCATCTTCAACACTTTGATGAATCACTTTGATTTGGTCCATAACTCTATCACATGCATCATGTGATCCTTTCTTTAAATCCTCACTGGTTTTGCATCCAATTCCCTTGCTTTAATGCTTTCACCCTGTTAGTGATACAAAAGAGCAAATTATTCGATGAAAAAAATTCAAAATATAACTCAAACAAACTACTCTAATGCCAACCTATCAACTAAAGCAACAAGTCAACTTTTCCTAATAATTCAAATTAATTGAAAGAAAAATAACAGCTCAAAATCTTGGGTTGCCTCCCAAGAAGCATTGTATTTAATGTTTAGGCAAGATGACTTCCCTTTTTACTGATTCCCAAGAAGAGTTTTTGCCTGCTCAGGTTGACTAGGCAACTGTCCAAGTTTGTGTCCTTGCACTACTTTAGCAACTTTACCTAGCTATGTTTCTATCTTTTTCACATAAGCCTCTATCTTTTTCAATGTTGAGTCCACATTTTGAAACCTTGTATCATTAGTCTAAAATTGATTTTGCGTTGCTTGCATAAAGTTTTGCAAGGTTTCTTTGAGACTAAGCTTTGGCTTTGATGACTAAAAAAAAGATCTAGCTTAGTTCTGGTTGTGCTCATTGCTCCAAGCAAAGTTAGGATGATTTCTCCAACCTAGATTATAGGAATTTGAGTATGGATCATTCCTTGGTCACTGTTGGTTGTAGAAATTCAATGCATTAGCTTTCTCAACATCTCCTGCAAAGTGTTCCTTGGAGGGACAAATGTTACATGTATGACTAGATATACTACAAAAGGAACAAACCTCTGTTAAGACAGGCTATGGTTGCTTCATGCTTCCCACCATTGAACACAATGGCTTCATTTGCTTAGCCATCTCCAACATCTGCATAGATAAGTATGTATTAGAACTTACTTCATACATACCTATTGACTTACCTTTTACACTTTTCTATTGAGAGTTGGCTCCTAGCGTCTCATACAACTCATATGTCTTCTCTGGAATCTTCTCTACCATACCTTCCCTTGTAGCATTATCAACTATGGCTTAGCATGATTGTCTAAATTCATCATAGAAAAATTGATTAAGCAGTTCTAATGGATATCAATGATGAGGGCATTGAACAAATATGGACTTGAACCTTTCCCATGTCTCATGGAAGGCTTCTCCATCCAACTGAGAGAATGTAGCAATCTTGCCTCTCAATTCAACAGTCTTGGCATGGGAATAAAACTTGCTTATGAACTTATTATAACCTACTTCTCGTGTAGTTAAAGAGCTAGGTGTCAAAGTCATGAGTGAGGTTTAGGCTGCATCTTTTAGGGTATAGGGAGAAGATCTCATGCGTACTTAGTCTTCAGTCAATCCTTGCAATGAAAAAGTCAAGATTGTTGCATAAAAATCACACATGAAAGTCGGTGGGTATTCTGCAACTATGCCATGAAACGATTCAAGCATATTAAATTGAATGTGCTTAATTTCATAATTCCTAGTTTCATCATTGAATATAATGCATGAGGGTAAAATTCTAATGGTAGGACATGCAAACTCTTTCATAAGTTGTTGAGCTATCTGAGTTGGTTGAGCCACACTATTCTCTGCATTGTCTACCATTATAACTTCTTCTTGAGTCTCTTCTTGAAGTTCCTCTTCCTTAGGGATGTTATCAAGCTCAAATTCTACCTTTTCACTTTGATAACTTAAAGGAATTCGAGTTCGATTCAGCAATCTCCTTCCATTCATTCAAATCTACAAAACCAAGAAGGAAAATTCAAAAATTTTATACAAATATATATATATATATACAAAAACACAAGAAAAGAAAAATTATAAATAAACCTAATTAAATCAATTTGGAACCATTCCACAGTAATGGTGCCAAAAACTTGATGGTTCAAATTATAATACTTCACAAGTACACGAGTTTATAGCAATATAGTGTGCGTGAGCAAGGGGTGATCCCACAGAGAAAGGCAAACTGATTTAATTCAATTAAGTTACTAACTAAAACTAACTTTGAAAATATGGATTGTAGGTTTGAATTAATAAGAATAATAAACTAAAAAGATAATCAGAAATCTAGGGCTATATAATGATATAGGATAGATCGTAAGTGGCAAAGGTCTACGGTTAAGATTTCACCACTTAATGACTCCCCTTGCTATTTGGATATTGGATTCAATGCTTGCTTGGGTTTGTTCTTTCTATGATATGATTATTACCGTTTGGTGTGTGGGTATAAATCAAGCACTTTTACTTGTTCCAATTACCTATGATGTGTAGTATAATTGAGGTGAAAACCCAATACGATCAAGAACTATGAACCAAGAAGAATGGTTATGCGTTAAGTGTGTGTCTTAACCTTCTGCTCTTCTCATTCAAGGAAGCTCATGGTTGTGCATTAGGTGTGTGCCTTAATCATGCATAGATGATTAATAAGAATTATGAAACTAGGGATCAAGCAATCACACAAATCAAAAGATTGAAATAAAACCCATGAATAAAAACATAGAATTGCATTAAATAATCAATAATCCAAATAACAGGGTTCATCAAAATGGGCTACATCTTTACCTTATAAAGAAGGATTTAGTTCATGAAGAAAATAAAAGATGCTCCCTTCATAAAGAATATCATACTGTAATTAACCTTCTTGAATCGCTTTCACTTTTCTTGAATCTCCTTCTTTTCTCCTCAAAATCTCCTAAGAGTAGCCTCCAAGAAACCCTAGACTCTCTTTGAAAAAAATTCTAAAACTACTAAAAATAGGGCCTAAAAATGTAGCTTTTCCTCATAATAAAAAAATAAAAAAATTATTAATTTTGCGGTTTGATCAGCCGCTGGCACTGGCAGCGTCACCATGCTGATCATCTTGCTCCTTTGCTTCAGCTCTGCTCCCTTGCTGTTGTGTTTGCCTTCCGTCACTACTTTCCTACTCCATATTTTCTTACTTTCTCTCCTTTTCTCTACTCTTCCACTAACCTAAACACACAATAAAAATATATGAAATGGCATCAAATTAGTTAAAAGATTGCATGAAATTAAGCTTGAAAATGCAAAATATAAGTAACTGAAATTCACTCATCAATTACTATTTCAAACATTTTACTTCTAGAAGGATTAAAACACAATTTGTTAAGTGTTAATCAATTTTAGGATAATGGATATAAGGTTGTGTTTGAATCTCATATATGTTCTATAATAGATAGTTCAAATTCAGTTGTAGTGCTTGCTAAAAGATGTGAAAATGTGTATTTAGTAGATTTAAGTGATATCCAAGTCAAATGTCTTGTTATGAATAACAAAGACTCCTTGTTGTGGCATAGAAAAATGGGACATGCCAACAAATTCATGATTGAAAAACTATACAACAAAGATCTTGTAGTTGGCTTACCTAAACTGAAATTTGACCAAAATGAATTATGTGATGCTTGCTTAAAAGGAAAGCAAGTTAGAGAATCATTCAAATCAAAGAAAGAAGTGTACATAACTAAACCACTACAATTGCTACACATGGATAATGTTTCTTGCTTCTAATGATGAGACTTTTTCATTCTTTGAAACATTTACCAAATGCGTACAGAATGAACAAAATTCTTATATAATAGTCATTAGAAGTGATCATGGTGGAGAATTTGAAAACCAAAAATTCACTACTTTTTATGAAAGCAATGGAATTTTATATACTTTTTCTACACCAATAACACCTCAGTAAAATGGAGTAGCTCAAAGGAAAAACAGATCTTTGCAAGATATGACAATGACAATGTTGAGTGAATATGACTCACCTCAATATTTTTTAGCTAAAGCAATGAATACTTCATGCTACATTATTAATAAAATTTTTGCTAGATCTATACTAAACAAAACTCCATATGAGTTTTATTATGGCAGAAAACTAAACATCGCTCTTTTCCACACTTTTGGTTGCAAATGTTTCATTCTTAACAATGGAAAAGAAAATCATAAAAAATTTAATAGAAAATCTAATGAAGTCATTTTCCTTGGTTACTCCATTATTAGCGAAGCATTTAGAGTCTATAATATGAAAAATAAAACTATAGAAGAGTTCATTCATGTAAAATTTGAGGAAAGTATTAACACAACTAGAAAGATGGGCAATTTTGATGATGAGATAGGAGAACTAACAGCTTTTGTGGAGAAAATAAAAATACAAGATGAAGACAAAGATTCTTCACAAATAAAAACACACAAAGATGAAGAAGAATCAGATGATGGACTATCCATCAATTAGGTAAATAATGAAGGTAACAATACTCTTCCAAAAGATTGGAGATTCATGCATGATCATCCTGAAAACCAAGTAATT